>OY992885.1:67184956-67489956 GCA_963921405.1 Cepaea hortensis
TCGCATGTGACTGATAAGGCCAATTTGCGCTGTAAATGTCCGTTCACAGTGGATACATGTGAACACGTTCCATAGCACAACGCCTGGGCTAAAATATAGAGATCATGTGTTGCCCATGCAGCAAGATCCATCTCTCGGCCTGCCTAGTTCACTCCAGAGGAAAGGTAACACCCCTACATCTGGAACAAGACAAGCTGCAGAAGCTGCCGGATCAGCAAAGCAATGCTCTAATTGTCCGCCTGTCGGAGCTACGATCCTAGACCAGCCGCCAACCAAGGCTTAAGGCCTGGTCTTCCCTGCCATGACATTTTGTCTTTAGCTTGCATTTCCTCGCACCAGGGTAAGGCTTATACCCTCCCAATTGCGCTCTTCCACCCGAAGCCGTTGGCACAATGTGGGGTGTCGGGTTTGGTAAGCGCCGCCCAACGCTCGGCGCTAACAGAAAGCATGTAGTACCGTCTACTGTTATACGGCAGCTCAGATAATAAACCCACACATCTATTTACACCAATCGGAAAGCAAGAGGAGAAAGCACAAACACATATTGTCTTCATATGACAAAGGTCAAGCATGGCTAGCGGGTGATATACAGAAAACGTGCTTACATTTAGCTTTTTAAAAACGGGAATATGCCATATGAGCATGAGTAATACGCGAGTGAAGTAAACGCATAGGTGGTATCCATGTTAGGATGGGTGACATCCATGGATGCTATCCATGTTTGGATGGGTGGCAACCATGTTTGGATGGGTGGCAACCATGTTTGGTTGGGTGACATCTATGTTTGGATGGGTGACATCCATGTTTGGATGGGTGACATCCATGTTTGGATGGGTGACATCCATGTTTGTATGGGTGGCATCCATGTTTGGATGGGTGGCATCCATGTTTGGATGGTTGATGTCCATGTCAGGATGGGCCACAGTCATGGATGGGTGATATCAATATGTGGTGCTAACATGCTAATAGCTGACGTATAGCAGTTGTGTTTTGTGTCAGCTCACTGGTAATGCTTGTCATGACAAATCTAATAAGAATGACAAATTGCCTAAATGTTTTCTGCTGAAATGCAAGTGAGAAATTCTACAGTTAAAAAATAGAGGTGCTTTCTACTTTAATTCTAATACACATAAAAGAATGGAAAACTAACAGCTATTATTTTGAAAGAATGAAAAACTTCAGTGTTTTCAAGGTTAGTTTCCACTGTAAATGCTAACCTATAATGTTAAAACGATAAATATAACCTTTGTGACAGCTGGATTCTACTCTAGTTTTAGTTATCAAACAAATGAAAATCGCAACTATTGAACTATCAACACTCACAAGTTCTAATAGAAAACAACAAAAAAGTAACGTAAACAAAACGATACAAAGGATCTCTTCATTGAGTAAAAACTTCTAACAATACAAAATAAAATTGATTACAAAAACAAGCAATCAAAAGTTAGCTAATCATGTCAATATGCCGAATAACTGTCTTTGTACATAGTTATCTTGTCGCTTTCGCTTAATTAATTTATGAAAAATGAAAAAAAAAAATTACCACATTCCGCCGGTGGGGAAGCGAACCACGGTTACAGGCGGTGATACTTACCGCTATGCTACTGAGGGCACGACGAAAGTTCAACAAAAATATGTCATGTAGTCAGTCCCGATGACATCACGTATGTCATGTGACTTGCCCTCCCGTGTGTTGCCGGGGCCCATAAGGGAAGCAAAGAATAGCAACACTGCAGCCTACCACGCATGTCGTAAGAGGCGACTAAGGAGGCTTGCTGGTTCCGTCGCCCTGTTACCGAGTGAGTGCGTGGCGCGACACTGTGAGCTGTGAGTTTCGTGTGAAATGCTTTTGAATCTGCCCAAGGTATTTTGGAACGTGACTGCATGTTCGGAACGATGGCAGATGTGGCTATGTCCCAGAGTTGACCGGTTTTTGCCTTATGCAGAAATGCGTGGCTGCTGGGCTTCTGGTTGACTGCCACTGCCATCGACGATGAACTGTATTTCGTGGACTGTGTGGGTGAATATCTAAGAAACATCCAGATGGGAAAATGACTGCCGATTCCATCAGAGATAAACTGGGTGTTTTGTGGGGGACTATTGTATTGACATTCTGGCAGCAGCATTATGCACAGTGTATCTGTGCGGGCTGTTGTTTGTCGAGACTCCTGTCTTTTCCACTTTTCACATTGGGCAGTGGGGAGCGTTTTGTGTGATAGGCCTATTCACTGGTACAGGAATGGAGCATAATGGGGATGACCCGTTGCTGTGAAGTTGGAACTGCGACTAACTAACTAACTAACTAACGTGACTTGCCTTTGACCCATTGCCTTTGACCCATTGAGGCTCTGTAAGGTATACCTAATCACTTATTCACTGCAGAACTATTTGGGACCGGAATTCGGAAGGGTGATGATAAGGTTATATGCTAAATGTAATCATTTTCCATCAGTTGGTTACTGAGATATGGAATTTTATATTGGGGCAGACAAAAGTTAATAGATTATAGGTCGTATTATATAACAGATTATAGGTCGTATAGGAAATTACATCACAGCACATTCCCATAAGCGAAATATGACCGCCAACACTTATCGACATGGCACATGATGATGATGGTCCAGCAGCAGATAAGTCACGCAGAGGATCAGCAAAATATTATAATAAAATGTTATAATAAGAACAGCTGCAAGTAACAAAAAATATAAACTACTTGTCTAAATATTATAAATATGTGCTGCAATGTTCAGTGTGTATACTACTGCAAAAACAATAATCATAGCGTTGAGTGCAGTATAAACTATAAAACTATAATTAAATATGGCTGGTTAGCAACGCACAATCAAACCAGTACTTGTTCTATTTTCAATGAATTGTCAATTTGGTAGCAGTTATGGGATCTACGAAGCATAAAATTTCTGTATTTCGCGTAGTAGATGTCCTAGAGAAATGGGACAAGGGGACAACAAATGTGAGAAAAGCAATACTGCAAGATTTTGTTCTCCAGAATCACGGTAAAACTGGCCCTGAGTTGGAGCACTATTTTGCTCAAGCAGCCAGTCTTTTTCTCATCCGAATAACTGCATGGCTACGGTTGACGTATCCTTGGTTGAACTTTATACTTAACAATTTTCATTTATATTGTTATCGTTACTACACACTTAAGCAGATGTAAAAGGACATGGATAAATAATTTGTATCTGCATGGTCTGTCTAGGTATTGATTGTTTTTTTTTTTTCAAATTGTGTATTTACTAGCACATAGTCAATATTAAAAAATTGGGTTTTTATTTATGAAACAATCACAGTTGGATATAGCTTGATAAGACGAATCCAACAGTATCTTAACAAAGAATGTACGTCAATTCTAAGCAGAGTTATTAAATATTTTTGTGTCGTGATCTACAACCAGGAAGCATAAAGGAATCTACACCAATCATACCAATGTGTTAGTTATTTTATGCGGTCCATAAATTGGGAGCCGAGAAATTCTGCCTTCTATTACTGTGGCTTGTTTAATTTTAAACGGACAACATAGCACCGTATATCATTGCATTCGAGGTGGTGAGGCCTAACTTGACGTATTATCTATTTTTCAGTATGATTTGCCATGAACAAAGCACAAGAGTCTCAGAGTCTCAGACAAAATTGCACTAAAATTTTAAGACTTTTCGATAGGATGTGCTGTGACCTAATTAATAGTTAAAAATAGCTGCCCATTTATATTAATTAAATGTCATGTGAAATGTTCGTTGTTAGTGAAAGAACAATTCATGAAAATGTACTCATATTGTCTTAATGTATCCACTGCATTGCGACAGTTTTCTTTTGTAAGTAAATAAGCTTGTATCTGCTGCATAAATTAAGCACATAATTAAGGAAGTCTCTTTCGCTAATAATTGATTTCTACTTCTGCTCTATAATTACACTGTTCTGTTCTGTATCTAAAAGTGAGCAATTAATAATTAAATACTAACTTTTAAAAAAACCACAACTTATTTCACAGTATTGTATGTATATTTAAATAATTATGTACTGCTGCGCTGCTAAGAAAAAAGTACTCCTTAAAGTACACTACTTACAGGTTTACAGATGGGTCTGAAAACTGGCTGTCAAAATTATTTTCAGTCATGTCAAATGCTGAAATATTATACAAGTACACAGATAAATTACTGCTACAAATGAAACTTGTATTCTGTTTAATTTTAGTAGCTAAATTGCCAGTTCTAATTATAAATAAACACATGTCCACTATAGTTTAGTACTTTTGTATGGGTGCCGTTTTGAATTTTGTGTTATGACTGCCATATCTCATTTTCATGGTTGTGCTAAATATTTTTCCCCGAACGCTAGCAAAAGCCTTGAAACTCTTCACATATAGGTAAAATTGTATGGAGAATTCAAAAATGCAACAAAAAGTCATGGTTGGTTTAAAATCCAGGAGTTATAAGACAAATTAGCTTACTATTCATGAATAAACTTAAAGAAATTCAAGAGAAGACAGTTTCTCCCCCCCCCCTCCCCCCCCCCCCCCCCCAACATAACCAAGTTTGATAACTGACATTGCTGTATTTACTGAATAAATTATTATTCATTAATGACTAATAGCAGGATAGATCGTGATTTTAAAATTGAGTATTTAAAAATGCGACACCACGGGTAGATAGGCCTTGAAAAACCAAATCTAATGGTACCTTAATGATGCCTGTATGTCAATTCTTAGTGGAGATATTCACATTTTTGTGAAGGCAAAGCGAGTTTTGATTTACTCATGTTCCGCATACTTTTGTGGCTATTTATTGTGTCTCATTTTCTCAGCTTCCGGTCCACCCGAGTTTGTATCAAACTGGTCATTCGTGGATATGAAATCTGACTTCATCAATATGTTCCGTCTTGTTAAATGATAAATAAATAGTACAAGTATACAAATAAATTATTAATAATCTTTAATCTTGTATTTTCTTTAACTTTAGTAGTTCAAATTGTATGTTTGAGCGTTAAAACTTGTCACGGCTGACTGTCACCATCTTGGCGTTCCATTCAAACATCTCGCAGACATATTTTTTTTTCAGGGAATCAGTTAAGAATATTCCCATTTACTTGTATATTACATGTTGGTATTTCCTTCTTCCTAGTGATGACCATAATCTGTGTCTTCTTACAATTGAATTCTAACCCAAATTGTTCACTGTGTGCAACAACCGCATCTGCTAAATGTTGCAGATCCTTCTCATTTCTGCATTCAGAACTGTATCATCTCCATATCTAATGTTATTGATGTTGCGTCACTCAATTATGATTCATTTCATCTCTGCTAATTTTTGAAAACATTTTCACTGTACAGGGAAAAAAGATCTGGAGACATTACACATTCCTGTCTCACACCTCTCTTAATAGGCCTTAATTGACCTACTTCATTATCAGTCCTTATGGCAGCTTATTGTTTCCAATAAATCTTTCTTACAGGTCAAAGGTCTTTTCTATCAATTTGTAGATCAGCAAACATCTTTATCAAGTTGAATGTATTACTTTATCGAAAGCTTTTGTGTAGTCAATAAAGCAAAGATGTAGGTCTTTGTTTACTTCTATAGAACGTTCAGTTAATGTTCTCAGCATATACACAGCATTTACTGTGCCTTTTCCTTCTCCAAACCCACATTGTTCGTCTCCTATTTCGAGTTGTATTTTATTCATAACTCTTTGCATGATAATTCTTAGTAAAATCTTTGTGATGTGGCTCATTATACTAATTGCTCGATGTTGATCACATTCCAAGGCTCCTGATTTCTTTGTTATTGCAATAAATATAGAATTGCATCATTCATGTGGTATATCTTCTTCTTCTTCTTCTTCTTCTTCTTCTTCTTCTTCTTCTTCTTCTTCTTCTTCTTCTTCTTCTTCTTCTTCTTCTTCTTCTTCTTCTTCTTCTTCTTCTTCAGCGTTCCAAGCCATTGAGGTACACTGCTGCAGATACATTCCGTCTCCATTCGTCTCTCTGGTTGACCTTCTCTTGCCAGTCATTGATTCCAAGTGCTTGTAGGTCTGTATATATATTATCTCTCCACCATCTTCTTGGTCTACCTCGGGGTCTACGGTCATTTATTTCCTGAGTGTAAGCGAGTTTTGTTTCCCTATTATCTTCCATTCTTTCTATATGCCCCAGCCATTGTAGTCTATTAGCCTTCATGATACTATAGTGTTTTTTTGTTTTGTTGCCTCAATATAAAATTCAATATCTCAGTAACCAACTGAGGGAAAAGGATGAGATTTAGTATATAACCTTATCATTATGTCCACCAAACAAAAAATTTTTTGTTCTGGAGATTTTACAGCAGATTTCAAAGTTTGTTTATATGCGGTATATAAATTACGACTTAGAGATTACGTCCATCATTTTAACAGTATTACAGCTTCACCAAGACACGTCCCCGCATTAAAAAAAATTTTCACGTGATTTACATTTTGAAACAAACAGCGCGAAGATTCAGAGGTGTCTCCAAATGGGGGTTCTTTCATGAAACGTGATTATATAAATAAACTAGCTGACAAGGCCCGGCTTCTGGCGGGGATCTATCTATCTATCTATCCATCTATCCATCCATCCATCCATCCATCCTATCTATCTATCTAGCTAGCTAGCTAGCTACCTACCTACCTACCTATCGCCTGCCTGCCGGCCGGCCGACCGACCGACCCACCGACCGACCGACCCACCTACCTTTCTGCCTATCTACCTACCTACCTTTCTGCCTACCTACCTACCGTTCTGTCTGTCTGTCTGTCTGTCTGTCTGCGCTATTAAATATTGATCAAAGTTACTTGAAAAAATGTGAGGACCATGTGTTGAAAGAGGAAGAGGACTATTGGAGAAAGGATGGATTGAATTTTATGCAAACGAGAGCAATCATCAACCTACTGGAATCGTCCGACACAGATTAAGGTCTGAGCAGATCGCAGACCTTAATCTACGTGCACACTTACTGGGATATTTTGCTCCAACTATTCAGACAAATTGCAGGCCCTAAACATTACAGCATCAGCTGAAGAAACAAGAAGGAAATGAAAAATAAGGTAAGAAATATAGTCCTTCTACTTTCCTGTTAATTTACAAATTATTTACCCCGTGCCTCTGTAAATTCTCTGTCTTTACTAATATTACACATTGCACCCCTCTCGGGATTCTCCGTGGTGAAGTGGTCAAACCGTCTTGACTCGGGCTCCGAAGGTTGTATGTTCGATTCCGGGCCGCGTCCTTCATTTCAAGAGTGCATTTTTTTTCTTCGGAGACTCCCGAGGGTCGTCGCTGGAGCTACGGAGTTCGTGCTTTGTGCGACATTTTCCGCTCTGCGGAAAGAAACTGAGCCATATGGGATAAAATCCCAGTGCAATGCAGCCAACCCTGTCGATTGTAAGCTACTTCTTTCATTGCACCCACTCCCATACGAATCTGGATACGCCTTTGTGTGTCATCTGAATTTGTAGGTCCCCATTACCGTAAACATAACTTTTTTAGAGAGAAATCACTAGTTGTTCAGCAAAACATCAAAGGAATGTCGCCGCTTTCAATGATTTAAGTTGTTTTTGGACCTATCAAAGACATATTCCTTGGGTGGGGGTAAATATAAGACGGCTGGAAAAATTTCATAACGATGCAACAGACAGTTTTCAAAATAATTGATCGTGAATGAAGGCATTCAAATCGGAACATACTATAGTGATTAGCGGGGATTTAAACAGATCATAAATGTCCTTTTACTTCTTCTTTTCCACTCTCCACTTTGTGTATCCCTAATGGGTCCAAAGATGCATCTTAAAACTTTGTTCTCAAAGGTTTGTAACAAGGCTTCATCTCCTTTCGTTGTACTCCAGGTTTCAGAGCCATACAGCACAACTGGTCTGATCAGTGTTTTGTATATTGTGATTTTGGTGTTACGAGATAGCGCATTTGATTTTAGTAGATGTTGTAGTGCATAGTATATCTTATTTCCAGAATTGATTCTAGTTTGTATTTCTTCCTTTATGATGTTGGAGCAGTTGAAGATTGTACCCAGGTATTTGTATGTTTCCGTTCTTTTAATGGTCATATTATCTATTTGTATGTGGCCAGAGGTTTTAGCCATTCCTTATCTTGAAATTACCATATATTCTGTCTTATCTTGGTTCTTCTTCTTCTGCTGCGTTCATCCGGATTTTTTTTTCCGGATGTGACTGCGTTGTGCCTGTTTACAGCAGAGCTGCGTTCTTGCGCCGTTAGGCCGACACATCCGACTTCTGCGGGTTATCTTGGTTGATAACAAGCCCCATCTGTTGGGCTGTCCTTTAAGTGAGTCAATATTTCTAATGTCTTTTGTTCATTTTCCCCTATAATATCTATATCATCTGTATAACCAAGCAGCTTGGATGTTCCTCCAATATCACATTCCTCCTTGACCTTCCTTACAACTTTCTCTAGAGCCAGATTGAAGAGTAGCGGCGATAGTACATCAACCTGTTTCAAGCCAGATGTTGAAAAGGGTCTGACTTCCTGCCTTTATATGTTACTATATTATAAGTATCTTCCATGCATAGTCTGGTCATGTTGATTAACTTCCTTGGTATTCCAAATTCCTGCATAGCATTCCATAGACTATTCCTATGGACACTATCATATGCCTTTTTAAAATCCACAAAAATGTTATGGAGATCTCTTTTATATTCCCAATTTTTCTCGGCTATATGTCGTAAGATAAATATCTGATCTATTGTTGATCTGTTTTGTTTAAAACCCGCCTGGTAGTCACCTAAAATGTCTTCTGAATATGGTTTTAGTCTATTTAGTAATACTGCGGATAGTATCTTATAGCTTGTGGACAGTAGTGATATTCCTCTATAATTTTCACATTGGAACTTGTCTCCTTTCTTAAAGATAGGTATCAATAATGACTCTTTCCAGTCATGGGGTAATTCTTCTGTCCTCCAGATTTTTATTATTAGTTCGTATGTTGTGTTGTTTGTCCATCAAGAATGATGATGACCATTCATTTCATCCAGTGGGGTTGAAGGTGTGGAGCCGTGGGTTCTAAGATGGCTGATAAGGCCTATTTTGGCTCGAAATGTTCTTTGACAATGTGGGCAAAGAATGCTTGACGTCTCTAGAGGAAGATTTCCTGCAGTGGTTTTTCTGTCCTGCCTTTTCTTCACAGCTCTTGCAGTCCTGGTTGCCTCACATATGACTGCACCTTTGCGCAATGATGCACGCCACGAATTTCGGTCTCTGGCTGCAGCCTCCCAGGTGTCATGATGAATTCCAAAAGCATTCAGTGAAATTTTCAGAGTGTCTTTAAAACGTTTCCTCTGGCCACCTTGGGAGCGTTTACCACAACACAGTTCGCTGTAGAAAATTCGTTTAGGGAGCCTGTGATCTGGCATGCGGGTCAAGTGACCAGCCCAGCGAATCTGATTCTTCATCAGTAGAGTGTGGATACTGGGCATGGATGCTCTTTCTAGGACTTCAGTGTCTGGAATCTTGTCTTGCCATTTAATCTTCAGTAGCTTCCTTAGGCAGACTGTGTGGAAGTGGTTTAATTTCCTAGCGTGTCGCTGATAAACAGTCCAGGTTTCACAAGCATATAGCAGTGTGGATAATACAACTGCTTTGTAGACTTTTAGCTTTGTTTGCAGGCTTATTCCAGTTCTGTCCCATACATTCTTGTACAGTCTGCCAAAGGCTGCACTGGCCTTGGAGATTCTTGCATTCACTTCGTCATCGATTGTGGCAGCTTGTGACACAGTGCTGCCAAGATAGGTGAATTTGTCCACAACACTTAGTCTATGGTCATTCACTTTGATATTCGGCACAGTGTGATTATTCCCTGGAGCTGGCTGGTACATAACTACAGTCTTCTCCAAGTTGATATTGAGCCCAAAGTTGGCACAGGCATGTGAGAAAGCTGAAACATTATGTTGCATGTCCGCCTCTGAGTTGGCGTATAGAGCGCAATCATCAGCAAACAGGAGCTCTCTGACGGTGCCGCTGTCAATTTTGGTTTTAGCTTTCAGCCTTCTGAGATTGAATAACTTTCCATCCATACGATAGTTGATGTCTATTCCAATGTCGTCGTTCTCGAAGGCATTCATCAACATGGCTGAAAACATGAGGCTGAACAGTGTTGGTGCCAGGACACATCCTTGCTTCACTCCATTGGTTACAGGAAAGGGTTCAGACAGTTCACCATTTTCCTGTACTCTTGCATGCATGCCGTCATGAAATAGCCGCACTATTTGGACAAACTTTCGTGGACAGCCATATTTTGCCATAATCTTCCACAGTCCTTCTCTGCTGACTGTATCAAAAGCCTTGGTAAGGTCAATGAAAGTGGAGAACATTTCGCAGTTCTGTTACTGACATTTCTCTTGCAGCTGCCTTGCAGCGAAAATCATGTCAACAGTTCCACGTTCTTTTCTGAAGCCACATTGACTCTCAGGAAGAAGACCTTGATCGAGATGGGCTGTGAGGCGATTGAGAAGAATTCTGGCGAGTATCTTCCCTGCAATTGAAAGCAAGGAGATGCCTCGGTGGTTGTCACAGGATTGGCGGTTTCCTTTACGTTTGTAAAGGTGGACTATTGACGCGTCCTTAAAATCTTGTGGCATGGTCTCGTTCATCCATATGTTTGTGAAGACTTGGTGAAGCTGCTCTGTTAGGACCGGCCCACCTGCCTTGTATATCTCTGCTGGGATGGAGTCAGGACCAGGTGCCTTGCCGCTGGAGAGTTGCTGGATGGCTTTGTTTATTTCCACTATGGTTAGCAGGTCATCAAGTGTCTCATTGGTGGGAACTTGAGGAAGGCAGTTGATGGTTTCATCATCGAAGAAGGAAGTTGCATTTAAGATTTTGCTGAAATGCTCTGCCCAGCGTTGGAGGATTTCTTTCTTATCGGTGACCAATGTTCCCCCGTCTGCACTGAGGAGGGGAACTATGCCTGGTGATGAAGGACCATAGACCGCTTTCAGTGAGTCGTAGAAGTTTTTCATATCATGTCTGTCAGCAAAGCCCTGAATTTCATCAGCTTTGCTGCTCAGCCAGGAGTCCCGCATGTGCCGAAGTTTCTGCTGCACTACTCTCTGAATGTTCTTGAAAGCATCTTTTTTTGATGTTGACTTTGGGTCATTCAAATGTGCCTTGAGGAGAAGATGTTTCTCGGCCAGGAATTGGTTGATGTCTTCGGAATTTTCATCAAACCAGTCTTTATGCTTTCGGGGGGCTGGACCCAGGATTTCCATAGCAGTGTTGTAAATTGTGTCCTTTAGGGCTCTCCATTCTGTTTCTGTATCCTGTTTAGCTTCAGCATTGGGCTTGAGGCGGTCTTCCAGCATATTTTCAAACGACTGCTGCATTTTCTTGCTGTTTAGGCGGGTGACATTTAGCTTTGTTTGCATTTTCGCCCCTTGAGGACGCCGTGGTGGCCTGATGTGGATGTTCATTTTCGAGACAATGAGACGATGGTCTGTCCAACATTCGGCACCACACATGGATTTTGTCACTCGAACGTCTTGTCTGTCACTCCTCCTGACGATGACATAGTCAATGAGGTGCCAGTGTTTCGAGCGAGGGTGCATCCACGATGTCCTATTTCTCATAGGGAGACGGAAAATTGTGTTCGTAATCACGAGATCATGTTCGGCACATGTCTGAAGGAGGCGGAGTCCATTGCTGTTACAATTTCCGACTCCATGCTTTCCAATAATGCCACTCCAAGAGGTGGTGTCCGTGCCTACTCTGGCATTGAAATCCCCAAGGAGTATAAGTTTGTCTCCTTTGGGAACAGATGTTAATACACTGTGCAGGTCCTCATAGAACTTGTTCTTGACATCATCTTCGTTGGTCATAGTTGGTGCGTAGATACTCACAATGGTTGCGTGCTTCCTTCCATTCAGCAGAGGCAACTTCATGGTCATGAGCCTGTCATTTATAGCCTTTGGAAATCCAGCTAATTTGCCGACCAGGGCCGACTTAATGGCAAATCCCACACCGGATTGGCGTCTTTCCTCGCTTTTCCTTCCACTCCAGAAAAATGTGTAGCCGGCACCAATTTCACAGATTTGGCCTTCTTCTGCAAGTCGTGTCTCGGTCAAGGCTGCAATGTCGATGTTGTACCTGCCCAGCTCTCTCCCAATCAGTGCTGTTCGTCTCTCTGGACCCGACGCACCGTCTCTGTCAAGTAGGGTGCGTACATTCCAAGTTCCAATTGTTAAGGGAATATGGTTTACTCTTTTAGCTTTGCTTGTTTTATCTTTCTTTGTATGTCGACCGCAGTTAAGGGTACCCACCAACCGCGGCTAGCTGGTTAGGTAGTGATGAAGCAGACAATGTTTAGGGCACCTTTTCTAGCCCCTTCCTCATGCTATGGAGGTGAGCAGTGTGTTCCTATAGAGGGCTGCTCAGTCGCTCAGGGGGCTGCCGAATCCCACTGCTGCTCCGGTCAGTAGAAGAAGCCTGTCAGCGTGTTGTATGTCTAGGTATCTGAGCTCGGGCTCATACAGGCAACAATAACTCAGTTAGCTATAATATCTAACATTTATTGTATTTCAATATACAGTGCGTTGGCGCAGTGGGTTTAACAAGGCCGCACTGAATCGCATATCACAGAGGTTTAACATCATCACACACTTTAACATCATCAAACATTCTAAGCATACTATCTAGCATAAGTCTATAAACCCCACATGGGTCTAAACTATAAAGTCTAAACTATTGAGTCCCTCTAAGGCAGGCTCTGTTACCTCTTCGATGTCCCGTCTCTCTCTGCCGATCCACACGTGTCGCAATCCGACACGGGTGGTAACTCTGTTCGAGTTCCTCGTGGACCCCGCAATAGGCGGGCCACATCAGTGTCCACGGGACAGTGGACTCACTGACCAGTCCTTCGAGAAGGTTCTGGAATACTCTGGCCTTCGAGGGTCTTACTTCTTTCCCTTTGGGCGGGAGTTGTAGCCCTTGGCTAATCTATATTACTAATATTAGTTTACCAGATAATATGACTACTGTGAGGCTGTGACAGGATTCCCCCTCTCCCCTGATTGGATGGGTTGTTATAGGGTAATTAGTTCTGCACTAATTCTGTCACAGAATCACATAAGGATGGTATATGTAGTTTGGTGGACAGTAACTTGGTAACCTACATACTGGCATCAACACTCATGTATTCTCCCATACTCCACTTCTCTGATTTGGTGAAGAGATCTCTCTCTCTCCTGTGTCCTTAACTATGCTTCACTAGATGAAATAATTTCATAGTTAATGTTTCTTGCTCGGATTGGTCTTAGAGCTTTGATAGATGGTCGTATAGTTCTCAGAATTTCACGTTTATGGGTGTTTTAAGTAACCTATTCACCGAGGTGTTATTACTTTTAACCGAAAGTTCTCTAGCAGGTGTAGAGTTACACTGTTATATGGTACGGAATAAAATATCACAATTTTTTGGTATGGCGAATGGTAAATGTGCCAAATGTTATTCTGCTGGCGCATTCGTCTGCCGCGATAAAATATCAGCTATAATGTTATCAGTGCCTCTGATATGGCGGATTTCGAAGTCGAAATCTTGAAGAAGAAGACACCATCTTTGTAAACGATGGTTTTTGGGAACACCTTTATTCAGTACCAACAATGGCGAGTTGTCGGTGAGTACAACGAAGTGGGCACCTAAGAGGAACTTAGACAATCTGAGGATACAGAATAATAGACTCAATGCCTCCAATTCCACTGTAGAGTAACGGGTCTCTGCTTTCTTCAGCTTACGGCTTACGTAGAGAATTGGGTGTCTCACTCCATCCACTTCTTGCATTAAACATCCTCCAATCGCGATAGCACTCGAATCTGTGGTCAAAATAAAGGGTAAATCCATGTTTGGTAAACGTAAGACTGGTGGATTAGAAAAAATACGTTTCAATCTGCATATTGCATCCTCTAAGCTGGTACTTTTACAAACTTTTGATGGATGATCTTTTGTTAACATATTCGAAAACACTGATGTAAGTTCTGCCCAATTTGGTATAAATTTAGAATAGTAGTTTATAAGACCTAATAAACTTCTTATTTGCTTCTTTGTGGTAGGAACTTCTAGATTGAGTATCTTAGAAACAATTTTCTCGTCTGTTAGCAGTTTGCCTTCAGAAATTCTATGACCAAGGAAGTCTATTTGTTTAAAGCCTATTTCAACCTTGGAAGGTTTGATAGTAAGACCGAAAAGAAAGATTTGGTTGAAGACTTGTTTGAGTGTAAGTAAGTGAGAAGTTATATTAGAAGAATGAATGCAAATATCGTCAATATAAGCTTGGACATCTTTAATTCCGTGCAATAGCAATCTAGTTAACCTCACAAATGTGGCGGGAGCGTTTTTCAGACCAAATGGAAGATATCTCCATTCGTACAAACCGAGAGGTGTGGCGAATGCTGTTATATGTCTAGAAGCAGGGTCTAGTGGTACTTGCCAATAACCTTTCGCTAAATCAACCTAGGATGATTGAGACATGTTCAAAATGAGGTCTTCACAGCTATTCATCGGCTCCGCATCCGTGGTGGTTATTGTATTTAACCTTCGATAATCGATGCACAAACGAATTGTCTGGTCCTTCTTTTTCACCAGAACAATCGGTGAAGAATATTGAGACATAGATTTCTGAATTATCCTATTTTTCTCTAAATCCAAAATTTACTTGTCTAAATTTGCTCTATAATGCAGAGGAATAGAATATGGTCTACATTTAACCGGTGTCAGATCTGTCAACACAATTGAATGTGTTATCTTGTCAGTCCGTCCAGGTTTGTTAGAGAAGATAGATTTATACTCGTTAAGGAGAGTCAAAATGTCTTGTCGCTGCTGTTGTGTCAAAGTGTCAGAGATTTGTATGTCCTTTATACTACCGTCGTCATTCATAATCGGTACTGGGATTTCAGTATTGTCTACGTCTGTCTGGTTTATCACAGATGCTACTGTTTGTAAATTGTCTTCAATGTCATTGTCGTCGTCGTCGAGATTAATCGTTGTCAATATGTCGTCACATTGGTCGTCGCTGTCGTTATCACAGATTGTCGGTAATGTACATATGTCTTCGTCGTCTTTGTTGTCGTAAGAGTGCGTCGTTAACGATGCTTCGTTTGTCAAGATGTCACTCAGTTGGGTCACTGTCGTTTCGTTTCTGTCATCCGTTAGTTGCGTCTGCTCACTCGTGTCAGTGTCCTGTCTAGCATAGTATGGTTTTAACATGTTTACATGGAATATTTTCATCTTTCCATTTAACAAAATTTCGTAATCCACTTCCAAAATTCTTCTAACAATTTTAAAAGGTCCCTGCCAAGAGGTTGATAGTAAATCTCTCTTGTCAGGTAGCAGTAGTAAAATATCCTGACCTGGTTTTAATACAATTGTTTTTGCACCTTTGTTGGCGTACTGCCTGTATCTAAAACCTTTCTCCTGTAGTGATGTTCTGGCCAGTATACAGGAACGTATGATTTTGTCTCTGGTGTCAGTGACCAAATCATAGGTGGAAATGGGTAGTTGGATATTTACAGGTTGTGATATGATATCTTTGTAAATAGTGAGAGGTCCTCTTGGGTTCGCTCCATACATCAATTCGAAGGGAGAGAACCCTGTGCTTGACTGCGGGACTTCTCTATATGCGAACAGCACCGTTGGGAGAAGTATATCCCAATCGGCTGGATTTTCAGCTGTCACTTTGGATAGCATATGTTTCAGGTCCCCATTTAGTTTTTCGCAGATACCATTTGCGGCCGGTCGATAGGGACTGGTGAAACATTGCTTTATGCCTAGTAACTTAGTTACCGATTGAGTGGCATTGGATATGAACTGGGTTCCCCTATCTGAGATTATTTTCTCCGGAAAGCCAAAACGGGAGAATATATTTAACAATATGTCCGTCACATCCTTAGAGGAGATAGATCTTAAAGGTAGCATTTCTGGCCATCTCGTATATAGATCGATAAGAGTAAAAATATATCTATTCCCTTTACTTGAGATGTGATTCAATGGACCTACAAGGTCAACTGCCACGATTTGAAATGGCCTCGAGGCAGTTGTGGTGGATTGGACTTCTGCCGTAGGGTTTTTCCCCTTTTTCACAAGTTTCTGACATATATCACATGATCTGCAATAGGTTTTTATGTCTTGGCAAAATTTCGGCCAATAAAACTGGGTCAGGACCCTAGCTCTAGTTTTTTCATACCCCATATGACCTCCAAAAGGTGAATCATGGACTATTTTTAGTACTTTCTCTCGATGTGCTTGTGGTAACACTACTTGCTGTATTGAGGACTGATCTCTAGTGTATAATCTAGTCAACACATTGTTGTTTAATGTAAATGACCACGATGCGTTTTTAGATAATTTTGGTTTGAGTCCTACTAACCTAAAATATGGTGAAAGTGTAGGATCTGATTTTTGTTCATCTCCAAAATTAGTGATGGTAGTGTTTGGTGCTGCGATATCTAGTGACTCCTGCAGTTGGTCGGTGTGAGTTTTGTGAGTTGTCTGTCGTGTTATTGCATTCGTGTGTTGTGTGTGTTGTTGCACATCTACAGGCTTGGTACTTGGTAGATCGGTGGCCTCCTCAATTCGAGGTTTTAAATTGGTCGTATCATTGACAGAATCGACCGCCCCTGCATCATACACCTCGGTCAAATCTTTCTGAATCACTTCATTGGTTGTCTCCCTTGTCCTTTTGGCAGATTGAGACAAGCATGAATGGTGTTTCTCTTTCGGATCGCTGTTTGGGTGTTGTATACCGTTCTTTCGCTCCCAGTCTCTGATTTGCTTTTCAGAGCAAGGTCGTATGTTGGGCAGGTTCCCAAGTAGAATATCCGCGACCGGATTTTCTAGGGCAGCGCACAATACTAGTCCTGATATGAACGGTGTTCGAATTTCGACAAGAGCAAGGGGGTATTTCTCTATAGTGCCTGAGAATGTGCGACAAGTTACGTGTTTGTGTGTGTAGTCTTTGTCGTTGATTAATGTTTTCTTAATCCCACAGAGCGTTGCGCCGGAATCACGAATTAATGTGCACTTTTTGTTATTTACAAACCCTGTTGAAAACTTAAGCTTGCCTGTAGAAGATAAGGCAGCATTGGCTGTTTCATTTGAAATAGGGATAGTGTGGCCACATAGTAATGTTGTGTCCAGTTGGAATTTTGTACAGGTGTTACACTTACTGTCTGTAATGGTGTCAATAATGTGCACAGCATTTCCTAGCTCACTCAAACTTTCGCTTTGATTGTCACACTCATTCAGTAACTCAATATCTTCCTCTGAGGAACTTTCAACCAGTGCAGCATTGGCCTGTTTTAGTAATTTTCGGCCATCACAAAAGCGACTAAAATGCCCAAAGCTGCTGCAAAAATAGCATTTGACCGCTCTCTGGTACGCATTTCTTTTGTTTTTCTGCTTCTCCACAATCATTTTGAGGTGATGAGGATAGTTCGGCGATTTGTCGCACATAGCGTATTGTTCGTGCGTCAAACCACAATATTGGCACTTAACTGGCTTTCTGACATTTGAGCGTGGTTTAAACTTGCCTTCAGCTGGTTTAGAGTATTTAGTATTTACCACTGCTGCTGTTTCGTTCTGACCTAGGTTTAATTGGAAAATGTCTCTGTTCGCTGTGAAAAATGCGTTCCCCTTTGTCTCTACATCCTGAATACTCCTACAATCCATTTGTTTCAAAAACTTAGCAAAAGGTGTGGGGATTGTACTAATTATTTTATCAATAATAATGAGTTCTTTTAGTTTGTCATGGCTATTGTTAGTCTTAGCCGAGTTAATCCACTTTGTGCACACGTCCTGAACTGTAGATACGTAATCTATGAAGGTTTGATTTGGTTGAGGGGATAATTTAGCGAACTGTTGTTGGTAACCTGCAGTATCTAAGGAGAAATGTTGGAGAATGCGTTGTTTTAAGTAGTCATAATCCTTTCTCATTTCCTGTGGCACTGTCTCTATTACTTTCAATGGTTCTAGAGCTAAGTTTCTCATTAAAATAAATGACCAATCTGATTTTATGATCTTATGGTAGGCCATTAGACACTCGAAATTTTCCAGGTATGCACTGATGGAATCTCCTGAGCAGAAAGCTTTCACGAGGCCTTTATACTTATTATATTTCTGTTCCTCCTCCTTGCTTCTTAATTTATTTACAGATATTTCTACGTTGGACTCAATCTCCATCTGTTTTAATTTTATTTGTGTATCGGCATTCAATTGGGCTTGTTTGGCCACCGCCTCCAGCTCTATTTGTTTCTCTTGAGCCTGTAATTGCATTTTCTTCTCTTCAGATTGTAGTTGCATCTGCATCTTTTTCTCTTCTGCCTCCATTTGCATTTTATTCTCTTCAGATTGTAGTTGCATCTGCATCTTTTTCTCTTCTGCCTCCATTTGCATTTTCTTCTCTTCTCGTTCTATCGCTCTTTCTTCACGGGCAATGTTCTCTGCGTGCGTCTTCTGTGCCCATTCTGACAGTTTCTCTTCTTTATAACCTAATTTAATACCTTGCTCAATACATTTATCTAAAGTAGACATTTTGTCTTTTACTTGCTGGTAAATTTATTGAAGTTAAATCCCTTAGAAAAATGTTGGGGAGTAGAAACTTTAGTTATCTCCCTTAATAATTAAATGCGCAAATTCAAATGCAAAATTATGTTGGTTACAAGGTCATGAATATACATACAAATCAATGCAACGCAAAATGATACATGGATGGAAGGTAATAAGTACCGCTTAGAGTTGCAATGGGCATGATGTGAAACTTATCTTATGATCCCAGAACTTGTCAATGTTGTCTTGTACTTTCGCCACTGTTGGATAGTTCACATAGATTACACACCTCACAAAAAGGTCTCACACTTCGCGGAACAATCTGCTCGTAGATTGAGAAAACATTAGTAACAGTCAAAAAATGTTACAGTCATGTCAAAATAATTTATAGTATTAACATCATTGAGAGACTAACTGCAGAGGGACTCATATTAATATTAGTTGATCGCTAGATAGGTGCACATTTGTTAAACTTCTTCAAACAACAATTTGATATGATTAATTTACAATTTTACTTGGCAATTAATAGCCGTTTATATGTAAAGCTTATGCCAAAACCGGAGCCTAGCCCCCAAAAAGCCTGTCAGTGTGTTGTATGTCTAGGTATCTGAGCTCGGGCTCATACAGGCAACAATAACTCAGTTAGCTATAATATCTAACATTTATTGTATTTCAATATACAGTGCGTTGGCGCAGTGGGTTTAACAAGGCCGCACTGAATCGCATATCACAGAGGTTTAACATCATCACACACTTTAACATCATCAAACATTCTAAGCATACTATCTAGCATAAGTCTATAAACCCCACATGGGTCTAAACTATAAAGTCTAAACTATTGAGTCCCTCTAAGGCAGGCCCTGTTGCCTCTTCGATGTCCCGTGTCTCTCTGCCGATCCACACGTGTCGCAATCCGACACGGGTGGTAACTCTGTTCGAGTTCCTCGTGGACCCCGCAATAGGCGGGCCACATCAGTGTCCACGGGACAGTGGACTCACTGACCAGTCCTTCGAGAAGGTTCTGGAATACTCTGGCCTTCAAGGGTCTTACTTCTTTCCCTTTGGGCGGGAGTTGTAGCCCTTGGCTAATCTATATTACTAATGTTAGTTTACCAGATAATATGACTACTGTGAGGCTGTGACAACGACCATATGGCCTGAGCCGCCTGTGTGCAGGTCTGCGACTACGGCTGCCAGCGTACCCACGCCTGCCGCTCTGCCGCTCGCCCATCGCCACAGGGCTTGAAGGTGATATGTGACGTTGGATGAAGAATGACTTGCGCGATGACTTGGATTAAAGTGAGGAAGAGTTGCGCAATTCGTCGACCTCACTCTCTCGCCTGAGTCCATCTGAGTCCAGTGGCAAGACAAGTCGAGACAATTGGAGACGAATACAGGTGCAGTGGATGACCAGGGCGCTCTACGTGCCTTGCCGTGCTCATTACGTTCCACAACGCTTTGCAGGTAAACGCCTTCTTGCCCGTTGAATCAGGAATGATTTCTTCCGCGCAGTCTGCCGAATCCTGTCTTCACATGCTGGGTAGGCATACCCTAGATTACCTCTTGGTTTGACACCAAATCGGATACCCATGCCTGGTTTAGCCAGCCTCTCACAGCTGTTGCCCGGGGGGTGGCCGCTGTCGCATGCTGACAGCTACTAGGAGCCACAGGCACGAGCTGGGTGTCAGACTTGGACCAGTGGGGGATGGGTCCTGAAAGGACATGAGAGCCATCCTTACCAAAGGTGCTACCAATGCCTGACTCCCCGTACCCCCCAGTTCGTATAGCTTTAGATGTAATGCATGCCCACCCGCCTTTATAAATTCAGCAGCAATTCCATCAGCCCCAGTTGCTTTATTGTTTTTAAGTCGTGTGATTACATACAGGATTTCTTCAAATGTAGGTTCTTCAATTTGTGGTTCACACGTTAGAACCTCTTCCTGTGGGAAAGTGTTACTTGGAGCTTCACAATTTAGTAATTCAACAAAATATTCTTTCCATATGTTGCACATTTCCTCATTGGTATTTATCATATTCCCATTTAACCATAAATTGTCTGGCATTCTTTTTCCTAATGACTGCTTCTTCACATTTTTGATTGAACCATCTGTTCTTTCTATGCGTGGTTAAAACACAGAGACATTCTTCTGCGGTAGATTGAATTGTATTCTTGATGTTCAACCAAGTTTGGTCAACGCTTTCCTCCAACGGGTTTTGTAGAATTTCAAGTTTACATTTTATTTCATCTGCAAATTTCTCTTTGACTGTAATTTCTTGTAGTTTTTCTCTGTTATATGTTGGGTGTAATCTTTGTAATTTAGTATAGAAAGCTCTCTTAAGTTTTATTTTAAATTTTGCTCCAACGAGGAAGTAGTCGCTGTGGCACTCAGCTCCTCTATAACTTCTAACTTGTTGTATGTTTGATGCATTTCTGTTGTTAATTAAAATGTGATCTATTTGATTATAGTCGGTTCTTGACTCAACTCAGCTCAACTCAACTACTTTATTTTCTTTAACTTTATCTTCAATGTGCCTGTAATAAATCTGTGATAACTGTAACAGCCTGCATGTTTTTGCTATTATTAATGTATTTCAAAATCTACTTACCAGGATATAATCAACCTCGCTTCTATTCCTGATGTCATTTCTTCTTTATGGCCATAATCTTCTAGGATGTTGCTTAAACCAGGTGTTTCTGACAATCATTTCATACTCTTTTGCCCATTTTATAAATCTGTGTCCTCTTTTGTTTCATTCTTGCAAACCATGTTTTTTTTCTATGCATGCATTGCCTTGATTTCCCACTTTCACATTGAAGTCACCCATTATGATATTTATTTCTGAATTTTTACATTTCTTTAAAGCATGTCATTATAAAATTCCTCTATATTATCTTCACTGCTTTCTCCTGTTGGGGCATATATTTGAATGACGTTTATGTTAAATGGTTTGTGGATTAATTTTACCAAAAGGACCCTGTCTGACACTGCCCAATATCCGTTAAAAGATTTTGATGTTTGCAGATCCATAATAATTGCTACACCTCTTTGCCTTTCTTCTCCCCCAGAATAAATAATCTTAAAATTCTCCCCTGTCTTAATCCCTGTTCCTTTCCATCTCGTCTCGCACATTCCTAATATATTAATATTCTTTCTTCCCATGTCTTGTTTGATGTTATCCAATTTTCCGTCTTCGCTTAAAGTACGACCATTCCATGTTGCTAATTTCAGTGTTGTTGTTCTTTTCTTATGTACTGTGATTTGATTAATCATGATAAACTAGGCATATTTAAAGAAGGTAATTTGTCATTGCTTTCCTTCCTGCCAGTGATCATACTGTCTGGAGACCGTAGCCATTGTCTCCTTAAATATATCTTCGGCCTACCGTCACGAAACTTGAGACCATAACCAACAACAATCTGTTGGATGTCCTCAAAATTTCATCTACCACCTGCCTTTCATGGTTGTTTGTTAAAAATTTCCTGAAACAGATTTTAAAAGAAACAACACATCCTCCCCAAAGATCCTTCTTTGTCTTTGTATACAAATTCCTGATAAGTCGAATTCGGTTAACTCAAATTTTCGGATTAGTCGAACATAAAAATGAATTACCGACTATATAAATGTCCACGTTTAAGTCAAACTGTTCATTTCACACACCCCCCCCCCCAAAAAAAAAAGTTTCGCGGAAGAATGTATAATATGTTGCTGCATGTCAACAATGGCTGCTAGTGGACGAAAGCTTAAAACTTTGACTTTAAAAAGAAAGATTGAGCTGTTGGAAGAGGTTGAACATATTAGGAAGAAGAAAGTGAATATAGCTAGAGAATTTGGTATTCCAACATCGACACTTTCCGGCATTTTAAACATAAAGACCTCTACAAACAATTGTTTTTCGAATGTCAAATCAACAGTGATAAACAGAGAACTAGAAGAACTGCTGAGTTGCGATTTTGTTGAAGCTGCCCTTTTAAAATGGTTCACTGTGATTAGATCGGCAAATGTACCAGTAAATGGGCCTTTACTTATTGTGAAAGCAGAAGAATTTGCACATCTTGGAGGTCAGACAGACTGGAATTGTAGTGCTGGCTGGTTGGATCGTTTCAAAAAACGATACTGCATCACTTACAAGAATGTGTGCGGAGAGAAACAGTCAGTCGACGAAGCAACGACTCACTCATGGATAGAAGACGTGCTCAGACCTGCTTTAGCTAAATATAATTCTGCAGATGTATTTAATGCCGATGAAACTGGATTATTTTGGAGATCGCCACCTGATAAAACATTTTCTTTCAAAAATAAAAAGTGTTATGGGGGGAAAAATCAAAAGAAAGAATAACAGTGGTTGTGTGTTCCAATATGGATGGTAGTGAAAAATGGCCTTTATTTGTGATTGAAAAATTTAAAAATCCTCGTTGTTTCAAAGGCCTGAAAACATTATGTGTCAATTACAGAGCCGATTCAAAGGCATGGATGACATCAGAAACTGTTCAATGAGTGGCTACAAGAATTTGATTATTCAGTGATGTGTAAACAAAGAAAAGTTCTTTTAATTGTTGACAGTTATTCAGCCCACACAAAATTTAACAATTTGAAGGCAACAGAGCTTTTGTTTCTGCCACCTAACGCCACATCAACACTTCAGCCTTGTGATCAAGGTATCATTCAAAATGTAAAAGTTCTTTATAGATCCATAATGTTGTCAAAACTTGAGTCATATGGATGCTGACCTCATTTGTGATGATTTCAAGATAACCCTTCTTGATGCTATTCTTATGTTAAAATCTTCATGGGACAGAGTTTTACCAGCAACTATTGCAAACTGCTTTAGACAGGCTGGCTTCTAGCTGCAGTAGATGTCTCTGTAAATAAGAATTCCACACCATCAGCGAGCAGTGAGAGCAATGTTACTGACATTTCAGTGGGGCCATTACTTGCTAGATTGTATAAAGAGCTGAAGGTTGATCCAGAGGAGTTTGTGAACATTGAATATGATGTTTCTACTAGTGCCTCTCTTTCAAGCACTGATATTAAAGGGCTATGTATGCCAGTCATTCAACCAACAGACCCTTCCAGCCCTGACTCTGATGATGAGGATGACTGTGGGCTGCAAGCACAACCTGTATCACAGTCAGATATTTTGGCATCAATTGACAAAATTGACATTTACATGATGCAGAATGGATGTTCAGATGATGCAGTCTCACCGTTTTGTGCCTTTAAACAGGCAATGGGAAGACATTTTTTCACAAGTCAAGAAGCAAAGCAAAATCACAGACTTTTTCTTTAATTAATTTGGAAATTTTCAAAACTAAACATTTCAACATTTCTGATATTGTATTGCTATTTAATTGTTCACTACCTGTGTTTCCTAAGTGGTACAATCATTTTACTCAATGCTACTGCATGGTACACATGTATTAGTGTAAATATGTGTGCAGTCTGGATAAGTCGAATTTCTGATAAGTAGAACATAACAACCTTCTGGAAAACCTTCCATCCTAAGTACAATGTCACATGCTAATTTTGTAACTAAGTGTATTGGAGTGATGCTTTGATCTGGTTTTTATTTGGCTGCACTAGCCATGAAAGGCAAACTACCTAACTATTAAGCTATCTTTATACACATGTCTGAAGTATTATTTTTTTAAAAAGGGGTGGGGTATGAAGGGATAAACATGGTAGTATTTCTATGTAAGTATAAAATGTGCAGAAAAATTATAGGTCTACAAGACATAATATAAACAAGTAGCATAAAAGTGTTCATTTTGTTCTTAACCTTATCAAGATATATGACTGGAATTTGCACACATGAAATTTTATGTGCAGTCACTGTCTTTTTGTCAGCATCAAATGGGTAAGTAATATGATAAGTTTTCTCATTTTCCATTATAATTGGCTTAGCCTAGTTGTTTAACAGGAAGTGAAAAATCATGCGATAACAATAACTTGTTGTTTATACCAGTTTGCATTTAGGGATTGAAAGAATATCTGTTTGTTACACTATCACATGCTTTGCCATTTGGCAAAAGACGCCTAATCTGTATCACAATATACTGCCATGGTGAACAAATGTTGAGAATCTTCTCTGATTGCCTTCCTTTTTATCTTCCCCTCTCACCACCAGCACTACAACCACCACCATAATATTATAATTTGTTACAGCATGTTCCAGTTTCTAATTCATTTTGTTGTTGTTTATGCTTTCTTATCCAGATTCTTACTGAATTTCAGATGTAATAGTAGCATTATTAATGATGGAAATTTTGATGTATTTTCATGAATGATAAACATATAGTGTATACATTCTGGGTCAATATGTTGAAGTGGTCATGTCACATGCCTTGTGCTCTAAAGGTCATGAGTGCATTCTGGGATTGTATAATTAAGACAGTAAGTGCAATTTTTGTTGAGACCTCTGGAGGTCATCGCTGAAGAAACACAGTTTGTGATTTGTACAATACTTTCAGGAGGTGGCTGCCATTCTGTGGAGGGAGACTGAGCCAGATAGGGTGAGATACGGTGCAACGAAGTCAGTCCTCTCACCTTTAACCCATTAAACATTTATTCCAGAAAACATATATAAACTGGAGCTTAATACAATTCTTTAATCAACACAATTGAATTTTCATTTCAAAATAAAATAATTTTAAAAAGTTAAAAAAGTCAAAACTATTTATTGTTTTCACTCATTTTATCAACACAAAATCTATTTCACTTCTACAAAAAACACATTTAGAATGTCAAAAGGAATACTAACACATATGGCAGAAAGAAAAAGAATGAAAAATACTCCTGAATATGCATCATTAGATATAAAAGTACAAGCAATGTGTTAGAAGACAAATGTAAGTGTATTTAAAGCAGCTGTACAGACGTGGAAGATATTGGAAAGATTCATCATACAAAGCAAATGCATGAAAAGATGAAGAATATTTTACAGAAGAAAAGGGAGGCATGTTTAGGAAGTTGTATTAGAGATAGGCAGTAATTGAAAAAGTTGTATTAGAGATAGGCAGTAATTGGAACAATAGCTATTGTTTTCATCACTCTTGGGATAGTAGTAGTAGTAGTAGTAGTAGTAGTAGTAGTAGTAGTAGTAGTAGTAGTAGTAGTAGTAGTAGTAGTAGTAGGCCTCTTTCAGTCCTGAAGGACTATAGAGTTGTGCCGCTTGGGAGGTGCCTGGCAGCACCGCTGGTGACTGTATAGTCCAATGCGAGAGTGACAATCCCTGTCACAGTTTCCGCATCTGTAAGACGAGGCAAGTCCCGCAGTAAGTGACTGCGCTTTGAGCCTGTGCCACCTATCCTCAGTTTGTTGGATCAGATTGAGCTCAAAGAGCACCAGTCCATTTCGTACAACTCTTCTCCAGGAGCATCTGTCTGTTGCAACTCTTTCCCATGTGTCTGGATCTATTCCAATGGTTTTCATATCTTGTTTACACACATCCCTATATCGCATTTGGGGTCTTCCGGTTGGCCTCTTTCTCCGTATAGGAGATCTTTGGGAATACGTTCATCCTCCATTCAAGATACGTGGCCCAGCCACCGGAGACGTCTCTGCTTGAGGAGGGTGTGCACTGTGGTAATATCTGCTCTTTCAAGCACCTGTTTGTTTGTTATGTGGTCTTTCCATGTTATGCCCAGGATACGTCTCAGACATCTCATGTGGAAGGAATTCAACTTCCTTTCCTGTCTTGAGTACAGGGTCCAGGATTCAGACCCATAGAGTAGTGTGCTAACAACACAAGCTTTATATACTTGAGATTTTGTACGCTCTGTTAATCTATTATTCTCCCAAACTCTTTTAGCTAGCCTGGAAAATGTGGCTGCCTTTCCAATGCGTCTGTCGATTTCTGTCTCTAATGAAAGATTTCTGATATTGTCGACCCCAAATACACAAAATCGTGGACGACCTTCAATTTGTAATTAGAAATTTTGATTGACGGAGGCGCACCAGCATCTTGTTCCATCACCTGTGTTTTATTTAGGCTAATGGTGAGCCCAAAGTCTTTGCAGGCGGCTGCAAATCGATCTATGAGCGTTTGGAGATCTTCTGCTGTATGAGTAGTCAATGCTGCATCATCTGCAAAAAAAGTAGTTCTCTTACGCATCTTGATCTTATTTTGGTCTTTGCCTTGAGTCTTGATGGGTTAAACAGTTTGTCATCAGATCTTGTGTGGAGGTATATGCCTTCAGTGGCAGTCCCAAATGCCTGTCTTAAGAGAACAGCGAAGAAGATACCAAAGAGTGTAGGAGCAAACATGCAGCCCTGCTTTACTCCGCTGCTGATGCTGAATGACTGGGATGTTGAGCCGTCAAATAAAATGGTCCCCTGCATGTTTTCGTGGAATGATTTCACGAGACTAAGAAGGGTGGGTGGACATCCAACCTTTTCAAGGACCTTAAAAAGGCCGCTTCTGCTCACGAGGTCAAATGCCTTTGTGAGGTTGATGAAGGCAATATATAATGACTTCCTCTGTTCTCTGCACTTCTCTTGGAGCTGCCGGAGTGAGAACATCATATCAATGGTGGACCTGTTGGGTCTAAATCCACACTGCGATTCGGGGTAGATTCTTTCAGCAAGAATGTGTAATCTTTTAAGGATTACTCTGGCAAAAATCTTGCCTGTAATGCTGAGTAGGGAAATGCCGCGATAATTGTTGCAGTCGCTTCTGTCGCCTTTGTTTTTATAAAGGGTAACAATGTTTGCATCTTTCATATCTTGTGGTATTGATTTTTCTCTACAGCAGAGCTGAAATATTGCATACAGTTCTGGGATGATTGTTTCTTTGCTACATTTTAAAATTTCAGGTGGAGTACTATCTTTTCCAGGTGCCTTGCCGGATTTGAGAGAGTCTAGTGCTTCGCTGATTTCTGTGAGGCAAGGTTCGTTATCCAAGGCATGCATGGCGGACTGTTGATCGATGGCTTCCAGAGCTTCTTCACTAACAGTGTTATCCACTGAGTATAGCTCTGAGTAGTGTTCTACCCAGCGATCCATTTGTTTCGCTTGATCTTTTATGATTACCCCCTCAGTTGATCGTAAAGGGGCCATCTTATGTTTTGATGGCCCGACAGCTTGCTTGATGCCCTCATACATTCCTCTTATATTTCCTGTGTCTGCACAAGTTTGAATTTGAGCAGGGAGCTGTAGCCAGTACCTGTTCGCACATCTTCTTGCCATCTGTTGTACTCTATTTCTTGCCGTTCGCAATGCCTGCAGTGTTTTCTCTGAAGGTGATGTTTTATACATTGAGAATGCATGTCTCTTTATCTCCAGGACTGGGAGCATCTCTTCAGAGTGTGCTTCAAACCAGTCGGTTGACTTAGTTTGCTTCTTGCCAAATGTTGATAGTGCTGTATTGTAGATGGTGTCACGAAAATGACTCCATCTCTCGGTGGAATTTCCGTTTGTGGGGCCAGGCAGAGTATCCGCTAGAGCCATGAATTTCTTGACCTTCTCTTTATTTTGGGTGCCGCTGGTGTCAATGCGTGGTCTTCCTTCTGTTCGGCTTCTGTAGATTCTCTTGGACTTTATCTTCACCTTGCTGGAGATGAGTGAATGGTCGGTGTCGCAGTCAGCACTATGATAGCTGCGAGTCAGCCGTACATTGCTTAGGTTGCTGCGTTTAGTGAGCATCAGGTCGAGTTGGTGCCAGTTCTTTGATCTGGGGTGCCTCCATGACACCTTGTGTTGAGGTTTCGTGTCAAAGAAGGTGTTGGTCACGCACAGATTATGGTGGCTGCAGAATTCCAAGAGACGTCCATTGTCATTGATCTTCCCAACGCCAAACTGTCCTAGACATGAAGGCCAAGATTTGTGGTCGGAGCCAACCCTGGCATTGAAATCCCCTAGGATAAAAAGATGTTGTTTCTCTGGTGTTTCACTGACTTCTTTGCTAAGGTCGTCATAGAACTTGTCTTTAGATTCTTATGCTGCAGTTAGTGTTGGGGCATAATCGCTTATAATACTAACTGGGCCTGCCTCTGTCTGGAGTTGGAGCTTCAGTATTCTTTCAGTGCCATCACTTGGTGGTATGATGGAATTAAGCAGCTTGTTTCTGATAGCGAAGCCAACTCCATGCTCCCTGGTCTCTGCGCACGGCTTGCCATGCCAGTAGAAAGTGAAATCCCTCTCCTTGATGCTTCCAGATTCTTGGAATCTGGTCTCTTGCAGGGCGACAATGTCTATCCCCAGTCTTAGTAGTTCGTTGTTTATCACTGCAGTTTTGCGGGCATCCACAATCTCGTTTAGATCGTCGGAGATGCCAGGGATCATGGTTCTTACGTTCCATGTTCCCAGCCTTAGGGCCGGTTGTTTTGTTTTTTTCTTGTTGCTAGGTGTATAGATTGTGGTCCATGTGTCAGGATTTTCCCCTAAACTCCACACACCCTCAGGAGCAGATGAACCGTGGCGAGACAGCACTTTATTGACTGGGGGCTGCCCAGCTTAGGCGGGCGGTAGCTGTCTAGTGAGATACGATGATCTTTCCCACCGTCGGAAGTAGCCCCTGGCGCCTTGCTCTACGCCAATCGAGCATTAAGACTTATAACCGGCAAATGCTGCTTCCCGTGTTGTGTCACCGCTTTACACGGTGCTGAAGTGGCCTCTTCAGGGCACAAGCCTGGGCAATGGAAATTGGAGAACCAGCTGTTGCCCAGTAGCAGGTTCCCCCTCTCCACGTCACCGATGTTGACCAAGGAAAAGGCAGTAGCCAATGCAACTTGGCATCGGTGCTGTCGCAGGAGTTGCCAGAACTATGTTGTTTACAACATGGAACTGCCTTGGGGACTACATCTCCGGATTTGTCCTCAGGGTTTACTCCCGAAGCCTTTCCCATATGGGTATACCCGCAAGGCAACAGAGGTTTGAGATTTAGAGTTCCCTCTCTTAGAAGAGATACCAACCAAGGCTGACGAGCCTCCTCTGCCCGGGAATCAATGAGGGAAGTCTACCATTCTTCCTTCCTGGCAGTGACCATACTGATCGGATGACCGTAGCCATTGTCTCTACTGAGAGATCCTCTGCCCACCATCACTGACTTGAAACCATAACCAACTATCTGTCATCTGCTCCCAAGTGCAATCCACCACCTGCTACCATGGCTTCACGTTACCCTGTTGGGGGGGGCTAAACGGGTACTCCACCTTGCCCAAGGGTGTCCCGTAGGCTAGCGGAGGGAAGGAGGCACCTTATCCTTTGATAGGGTGTACCCCTACCCCGCTGGGATAGGGTGCTGAGAATGGCGTGATGGAAGACAGGCCTGGAAATTAAACATTTAAAAAATTTTTCTTTGGTCAGATTTTTTACTTAAACCGGTGACTGGCCTAGCAAGCTGACAGGGGATTTTCATATTGCTCATAGAAAAATAAGAAGTATAAATGGACTGAAGAAATTGTAGAAGCCGGCAAATTAGCCCCATTGAACAAATCACCGGGACAAAATGAAATACCAAATGAACTAATTAAAGCAGCAAGAGGAGTAGGAACAGCATGGCTACATAGACTATTCAACCATGTTTGGGTAGAACAAGAGACACCACGAGACTGGGGAAATGCCATAATTATTCCAATTTGGAAAAATAAAGGCAGTAAAAGAGACTGCATGCAATACAGAGGCATTTCTATTTTGAGTCATACTGGGAACATATTTTACAAAATATTTGAGAAAAGATTACGAACTACTATATAACCCCAGCTAAGCAAAAGACAACTTGAATTTAGGAAAAACAAAGAATGCACATGCTATTTTCTCTCTTAGACAACTAATACAAAAATCAATCAAATTTAATGAAACACTTTACATAGCCTTTGTCAACCAAGAAAAAAAGCATTCAATAGAGTAGATAGAAACAAGCTATGGGAAATCCTTAAACGATATGGAGTGGGTACACATCTAACAAACCTATGTAGAAGCTTATACAATAACAGTGAATGCATAGTGAGAGCAACTGGAGAACGCTCAGAATCCTGCAACGTAAGATCCAGAGTACGACAATGTTGTGTCCTGTCCCCTATCTTGTTCATAACCTACAGACAACATATGTAAAAATACCAGCCACACAGAGGCCACAAGAACACTGCATGCGAACAGAACACAAAAGGAGAACCATCAGCAAATTACACAATTAAAGAACTCATATTTGCGGACAATCAAGCACTAATAGCAAAATCAGAAGCTGAATTACAAGACCACATGAATAGTCTAAATGAAATGTGTAAGGAACATAAAATAAAAATTAGCACAAGTAAAACAGCAGTAATGACTATAACCAAAGAAGAAAAAACAACGATTCATCTAAACGAACACCCCCTGAAACAAGTAAAGAGCTTCAAGTACCTGGGAAGTAAAATATCACCAAATGGCAAATCAGAAGACGAGATCGAAAATAGATGCAATAAGGCAAACCAACTCATTGGACAAATGGCACCAATGCTAAAGAACACACATGTATCAATAGTTACTAAGAAAGCACTCTACAACACAATCCAAATCTATGCTACCAATGCCAAACCTGGACATTGACAGAAAAAGAGAAAAGAAAAATCACAACAACAGAAATGAGATCTCTGAGAAGAATACTCAATGTATCAAGAAGAGAGAAGATCAGAAATGAAGAAATCAAGGTTAAAGTGGGGGTTATAGCAGCGCTAGATTTTATTAGAAGTCAGCAACTCAAATGGTTTCACCATGGAAGTAGGTTACCAACTAACAGTATACCACAACAAGCAATGATATACAGACCAGATGGAAGCAGAGGAGGAGGCCGACCACATAAACAATGGATGGAGGGAATAGCAGAGTCCATGGGAATATTAATACATGAAACCCACAAGCGGGCACTCTCCCATTGTTAATACTTCACCTCGACACCGCAAGGTACAAAAGGAACAAGATGAGATGAGATGAATAAACTTAATACGTGAAATTTAATATGTGAAAAAAAAAAACAATTGAATACAGTGGCCAGCAAAATATTGTGTTTGTAGATCAGGAAAAGGCTTTCAACAGAGTAGATAGATATAAATTATGGACCATCCTTGAAGACTACAGGATACAAGGACAATTACTAGAAAACACCATAGACATGTACCACTTGAGTGCAGAAGAACCCAAGAAAGTATATCTGACATGTTCAGTCAGTACAGGAGTAAGGCATGGATGTCTGCTTTTCCCCCTACATAGAATATCCAAGAAGCAAGCCTTGACAGAACCAATTCAGAAAATTTTGAACTTTTTACTTTATATTATAATAACTTTATTATTATAACAGATCTACCTACTGAGTTCAACATGCAGCGGATAAATATGAGTATAAATACAGCAAAAACTGAAGTAATGCAGTTTAATATATGTCCTGGTCCACTAAATATACTGGTAAACAGTACACCTCTGAAACAAGTTAAAGAATTTAAATATCTAGGAAGTATGATCACAGAAGATGAGAGAATAAATGGAGAAATCAAAAACAGATGTAAAAAAACAAGGGTGCTTATAAATCAACTGTTACACATAATGAAACATCCAAATATACCCATATCTGTAAAAATACAGATAATAAATAGCACATTCACCCAACCCTTTGCTACCAATATCAAACTTGGACATTATCCAAATCACATATATGCAAAATCAACACCAGTGAGATGAGATGCTTGAGAAAAGCTGCCAAGTACTTGAGACAGAGTAAGAATTCATGTTATCTGACAGATAGTGGGATCAACACTTTGTCCCACACATATTGAAAGGCAGAAGATCAAATGGTTCCGCCATCTCGTTAGAATGCAACATCATCAACTAGCTGCACTGGCGCTACATCAAAGAAGATTTGATGTGAGAGCAAGAGGATGTCCGAGAAGAAAATGGATTGACAGCATCAAAGACATTAAATAATCATATGGAATGACGCTATCCAGTGCCACACAGCAATGCTGGAATGTCAACTGTTTCTTCCCACCACTATTGACGGCAAAAGTGGAAGATGATGATTATGAATTAATTGCCATGATGAGATTGATGTCAATGGATGCGTGCTTTGTTTCCAAAAAGCAGAATGAGTTTCTCAGCTAGTATTCATTGCTGAACAGAACAGAGTATGGGAATGGAGATTGAAGCTGCCACAGCGGCACTAAAATGTCTTTCCAGTACTTCACTATCTGATTCTTAGTCCAATCTTTGGGAAGTTCAGAATGGATATGCTGTAGCAACAGTGGCTGCCACTTTGGGAAACTTTGGAAATTTATGTGGGTCTATTGTCAAGGTCTTGTAAAGGTTTGTGGAAATGAAATGGCTAATATGCTAGCTTCATAAGCACCTATCATTGCGACATTGAATATGGACAAAGGGTAGATACTGTAAAGCAACAAATGATATCTTGTTGCATGACAAATTTGTTGATGAATTATTATAAATATATAGGAACTTGTCCCATCTATCACAGGTGAGGACAGTTCTGACATGTAGCTAACCAGCTAGTAACATCAGTAACCACAGCCTTCAACTTCTGAGAGAATTATTTGAGATTCAGTTAACTTACCAACAATGAAGACCCTAGTATTCTCAGTTGAAAGTAAGAGAAGGCAATACACACTATGAAGAAAATAAATCTCCTGGAAGTGCTGAAATGACTGACTGGCACCTTGCTGTCTTGACAGATGATAGATGATGACAGATAGACAAATGAGTTATACCTCTCCATAACACAAAGCCTGGGCTGAATTTAGAGACCATTTGTTGCCCATGCAGCATGATCCCTCTCTCTGCCTGTCTAGTGTACTCCAGAGGAAAGGTAACACCAACATGCCTGAAACAAGACAAGCTGCAGAAGCTGCCAGATCAGCAAAGCAATGCTCTAACTGTCCACCTGTCAGAGCTTTGATCCTAGACCAGTTGCCAACCAAGGCTTAGGGCCTGGTCTGCCCTGCCATGACATTTTGTCTTTAGCTTGCATTTCCTCGCACTAGGATAAGGCTTGTACCCTCTCAATTGCGCTCCTCTGCCCGAATCCGCTGGCACAATGTGGGGTGTCGGGTTTGGTAAGCGTCGCTTAACATTCTGCGCTAACAGAAGAAGGTAGTACCATCTACTGTCATATGGTAGCTCAGTCATATCTAACTGAGACCTGACAAGGAAGTGCTGAAATATCAGTAGAAAAATAGCAGATTGGAAGGATTTTTAGAGTAGATAATGATCATTGAGTTATGCAAAAATGTATATAATATAGGTTTCATACCACAACATTGCCCAAACTCAAAGCGCACAATGATGCTTATATTTTAAAACAATTATGCTTATGAGCTACACAATAAAAATGCTACTTATGGGTCATATGTGAAAGAATACAAAATAAAATAGACACTGAGGTTTCAGAAGAACAATTTAGTGGATCAAGAGAAGCAATATTTTGTTTCAGAACATTGGAAGAAAAGATTTTAGAAGTTCAAGAAGTATTTACTTATACTTAATAAGCTTAAAAACATTTGACAGAGTTATTCATGAAATAATGAACCTGTGGTCAGATTTGTGTCCTAAACCTGCGACTGGCCTAGCAAGCTGGCAGGGGATCTTCATACTGCTCGTAGAAAAACTAAGAAGTATAAACGGACTGACCCAAGCGGATATCGACCCGGCAATGTTAATGGACTACGAGATAGATCAGCGACTGAATCAATAACTACTAAGAAAGCACTTTACAACACAATCTTCCTACCAACTCTATGTTACCAATGCCAAACCTGGAAAAATGACAGAAAAAGAGAAAAGAAAAATCACAACAACACAAATGAGATTCCTGAGAAGAATACTCAACGTATCAAGAAGAGATAAGATCAGAAATGAAGAAATCAGGACTAAAGTGGGGGTTATAGCAGCACTAGATTTTATTAGAAAGCAGCAACTCAAATGGTTTCACCATGGAAGTAGGTTACCAACTAACAGTATACCACAACAAGCAATGATATACAGACCAGATGGAAGCAGAGGAGGAGGCCGACCACATAAACAATGGATGGAGGGAATAGCAGAGTCCATGGGAATATCGATACATAAAGCCCATAATCGGGCACTCTCATGATGTTTATACTTCACCTTGACATCGCAAGCTACAAGAGGAACATGATGAGATGAGATGAGATTCATGAAAAATTAAATAAATGATGTATTCAAATTGGTATTGATGGCAAAGACAATAAAGCCAGATTTTACAATGACAATGAGCAGAAAGACACTCACAAGTCAAACATTTTTTCTACCCAGAACAATTAATAAAAAAAATGATCGTGTAAGGTAGAAATAATAAAGAGAATAATAATGACCAAAGTAAAATTCAACATTATGAAATGGCCTCTCACTTAAAAACAGAGAGTAAATAAACCTCTTCTTCCTACCCCCATCTTCACATGGGAAGGAGATAACAACCAGGAAATGTTCCCTTCCCTCCCTTGCAAGGGAACCTTCATTGCTCATATTGACGCATAAGTACTGCAGTAAAACCACTATGTGACACCAAAACTCATGCCAGCCAAGGACCACCTGGCAGACAACAGCAAGTTCCATTTCATTGGAATCCAGAATTTCTACACCTGATGCAGTTTAGTCCAGCGGCACTAAATCAAGCAATTATGATGTCGCTACAATACAGACTTGTAAGATAGGATCATCATCATCATCAAGTGTCATGCCGACTGGCGTAAGCATTCATGATTCCCCACATATCTCAGTCTTTAGTTTCCTGGATCAACTCTACCTTTGATATTCCTCCATGCCACCGTTGCAATCCATCTAGCATCATTTCTCTTGGTCTGCCTCTGCCTCTCTTCGCCACAATCTTTCCAGTTGTCACTATGTTCTCCAATGCCTCTCTTCTCATCACATGACCAAAAAAAGTTGTTTGCCTCTTTCTTATTGTTGTATATAATGTTCTAGTTTCATTAGCCTCTTTCAGGCATTCATTGTTAGTTACTTTGGCAGTCCAAGGAATTCGCAACATTCGTCTCAGGAACCACATCTCTGTTGCTTCCAATCTCTTCCTGATTTGTTCATTTACATTCCAAGATTCACAGTCATACAGCAACACAGGTTCTGTATAGCACCTTAGCACTCTCTTTCTTACATTCAATTCTATTGACTTATTGCATAAGATATTCTTCGTTTTCTGAAATGTAGCCTTTGCTTGCCAGTCTTTGGTGAAGAATTTTCCCTTCTGTCTCTATTTCATATTTGGGTGTTACCTGTTTCTTTGATATCACTATTGTTACTGTTTTCTTGATATTCAAGGAGAGTCCTTTCTTTGCACTTTCTGTTGCTACAATGTCCACCACTTGTAGATCTTTTGCATCATCCGCCATCAATACTGTGTCATCTGCATAGCGTAAATTATTTATATTATAACCTCTGTATATTATTCCTGGCTTTTCTTTGATCTCTCTCATTATTACTTCGCTATAGAGGGAGAAGAGATCCGGTGAGAAAACACATCCCTACTTACTGCCAGCTTTATGTGTTCATAATTTCCTTCTTTATTTCCCATTTTAATTGCTGCTATTTGGTTCCAGTAAATATTTTTGATTATTCTGAGATCCTTCCCATCAATGTTAATATCTTCCAACATTTTAATAATTTCATCATGTTTTACTTTATCAAATGCCTTAGTATAATCTATGAAGCACAAAAATATGTCTTTCTTTGTCTCTATTGATCTTTCTAATAGTGTCCGTAATGTATATATTACTTTGTTTGTTCCTTCTCCTTCCACAAATCCATACTGTTCTTCACCAATTTCCATTTTTAATTTTCTTTCTTGTTCTTCTCATTATACTTCTGAGTAGAAGCTTAGTGACATGATTTATGAGGTTAATCGTATGAAAATCTTCGCATTCAATTGCTCCTGGTCTTTTTAGGTATAGCTATAAATACAGATTTGAACATATCGCTTGGTATATATCCACTGCAGTAAATATTCAACATTTTGGTTAAAAATCTACTCCAAATTCTCCTATTACTTCTAATTCTTCTGTTGTGATTTCATCTGGTCCAGCTGTTTTTCCTTTCTTCATATGCTTGGTAGCGTCATCGACTTCTTCTTTTAGAATAGGTGGACCTTCTAAGTTACTTTCTTCTGTTAATTCTGCCCTTTCTCCATCTCCATATACTCATTCCACCTCTTTATTATAGCATCTTCCTCCAATAATATCTTTCTTGTTTTTGATTTTAAACCATCCATCCATCATGTGCCATGCCGATAAGCGTGGGCGGTCATGTTCTGCCATCTCACTCGATCACCAGAGTCGTGGATCAGTTCTGTGTTCCTGTCTCGACCATGCTATGTGGCTAAGCCATCCAGGTATTTACTTCTCTGTCTTCCCCTTGGTCTCTTCCCTTCGATCTTGCCAGTTGTCACCAAGTTCTCCAAGTCATTTCTTCTCATAACATGTCCAAAAAAAAATTGTGACTGTCTTCGTCTAATGACTCTAATCAGTTTACGATCTTCATTTGTTTTGATTTTAAACACCCTGTGTTTATTCTTATTTTTCTTCCTGTGAGCTCACTGATTTGTTTGTGCATATTTTTTGTATCTTTAATAGAATTTAATTCAATTTTCTTGCACTGTTAATTTAACAAACTTTCTTTTGCCTTCACACAATTATTTTTTATTTCTTTATTTATCTCATTATATTCATGTTTCCGGTACAATGGCGACAGGATGACGCATACTGTTCGGGGGGACGCTATTTAGTGTTTTCCTTTGGATTTCGTGTGATTTCCTATGGATTTACTGCGAATAGTGTTTTCCTGTGGATTATGTGATGTTATTTTGTGCTCTTTTATTGGAAGTTTTCAAAAGAAGCCACGGAAGGCAGGTGGTGGATGAAATTTGAGGGCAGCCGACAGATATTCGTTGGTCATGGTCTCGAATTCACGACGGCAGGCAGAAAAGCTCTTCTTGAGTCAATGGCTGCGGTCTCCGACCAGTACGGTCACTGCCATAGAGGAAAGCAATGGCAAACTACCTCTTTAAAAGTGCCTAGTATATCATGATTCGCTTAAAGACTGATCATCACAAGACAAGGACAGAGACGTTAAAATTAGCAACATGGAACGTTAGGACTTTAAACAACGACGGAAAATTAGAGAACATAAAACAAGAAATTTAAAGAGAAAAAATTAATATTTTAGGTATGTGCGAAACAAGATGGACAGGATCAGGCATCAAGATAGATGACGATTTCAAGATTATTTATTCTGGAGGTGAAGATCGTCATAGGGGAGTGGCAATTATTTTGGACCGGAAAACATCAACATCTGTTCAAGGATATTGGGCCGTGTCGGACAGAGTTCTACTAGTTAAATTAAGTGGCAGACCTTTTAGCATAAATATTACTCAAGTATATGCACCAACAGGAGAATCCAATGAAGATAGTGTAGAAGAATTTTATAATAACATAGAGGCTGCCTTAAAGAAATGTAAAAATTCAGAAATAAACATCATAATAGGGGACTTCAATGCAAAAGTAGGAAATCAAGGGGATAGATACACAGTAGGAAACTATGGTTTAGGAGAGAGAAATGAAAAAAAAATACAGACTCATGGAGTGGGCAAAAGAACAGGAAATGATTGTAGGAAACACCTGGTTTAAGCAATACCCTAGAAGATTATGGACATGGAGGAGTCCTGATAGCAGGATTAGAAACCAGATTGACTACATTCTCATTAGCAGAAGATTTAGAAACGCGCTAACAGTAGCAAAAACAGTTCCCAGTGCTGATTGTTATAGTGACCACAGATTACTCACAGGAACATTGAGGATAAAGTTGAAGAAAGTCAAGTATATAACAGGAAACACTAAATATGATTTGTGTACATTGAGTAATGACAAGGAAATACAAAACAAATTCAACATAGAAGTACAGAACAGATTTGAAATATTGTCTGATCTAGAGATATTATTCCAGGATGTGGATGATCAATGGGAAACGTTGAAGAATTCAATCAATGTGGCTGCAGAAACAACTATTCCAAAATTAAAGAAGGTGGGTCGTAAGAAATGGATGACTGAAGAAATTTTACACCTCATGGAAACAAGAAGACTCAACAAAAATAATTCTGTCAAATATGAAGAAATCCACAGACAAGTCAGAATATTATGTAAGGAGGCAAAAGAATCATGGCTTGAGGAAAAGTGCTTAGAAATTGAAAACCAACACAACAGTCAAAATACCAAATTAGTGCACAAAAGAATTCAGGAACTTACTAATAAAAGAACAAGTACATCAACAGGGTGTCTAAAAACTAAAGATGGCAAAATCATAATAGAAAAAGACCAGATTCTACTTGTATGGACAGATTATGTGAAACATCTTTATTATGATAACAGAGAGTATGATATTAGATTTAGTAATGAAGGACCGCCAATTTTGTAGATGGAGGTTCGAAATGTTATTAAGCATATGAAAGCTGGCAAGGCCCCCGGTGCAGATAACATCACAACAGAAATGATTAAAGCTTTAGAAGAATTTGGACTAGAGCAAGTCACCAGACTGATGAACACATTATATGATACTGGAGATACACCTCCTGAATTATGTAACTCTGTATTTATTGCAATCCCAAAGAACTCAGGAACCTTGGAATGTGATCAACATAGAACAATTAGTATAATGAGTCACATCACAAAGATTTTGCTAAGAATTATCATGCAAAGAGTGAGGAAGAAGATACAACCTGAAATAGGGGAAGAACAATGTGGGTTTGTAGAAGGAAAGGGTACAGTAAATGTTGTGTATATGCTGCGAACAGTTATTGAACGTGCTATAGAAGTAAACAAGGATATACATCTTTGCTTTATTGACTATACAAAGGCTTTTGATAGAGTTAGACATGTCAACATGGTGGATATGCTTGCAGATCTACAAATTGATGGGAAAGACATTAGACTTATAAAAAACATATATTGGAAACAACAAGCTGCAATAAGGATTGATAATGAAGTGGGACAGTATCAGCCAATTAAAAGAGGTGTTAGGCAGGGATGTGTGATGTCTCCAGATCTTTTTTCCCTACACAGTGAAAATATTTTCAGAAATGTAGAGGATATAAATGGAATCAGCATTGGAGGACGAAACATCAATAACATTAGATATGCAGATGATGCAGTATTAATTGCAGACAATGCGCAAGACCTGCAACAATTAGTAGATGCGGTTGTTGTACGCAGTGAGCAACTGGGATTAGAATTAAATTGTAAAAAGACTCAGGTTATGGTCGTCACTAGAAAGGAAGAAGTGCCACAATGTAATATACAAGTAAATGGAAATATTCTTCAACAAGGGAATCGGTACAATTATCTTGGAACAGTCATAACATCTGATGGGAGATGCCTTGAAGAGATTAGAACAAGAATCGCCATGGCAAAAGTAGCCTTTAGCAAGATGAAAAACATTCTGACCAATAAAAAGATGTCAATTGAAACGAGAAAAAGAGTGTTGAGGGGATACATAGAGCCTGTTCTTTTGTATGGATGTGAAACTTGTACGATGGGCAGTCAAGCTGAAAAACATCTGATGGCTGCAGAAATGTGGTTTCTGAGGAAAATGCAAAGAATACCATGGACAGACAGAAAAACCAATGACCAAGTACTACAGGAGACAAATGAATATCATAAACTGATTAGAGAAATTAGACGTAGACAGTCAAAATTTTTTGGACATGTTATGAGAAGAAATGGATTGGAGAACTTGGTGACAACTGGCAAGATTGAAGGAAACAGACCAAGAGGCAGACCGAGAGGAAAATACCTGGATGGCTTGGTGACATGGCATGGACGAGACAGGAACACTGAGCTGATCCACGACACTGGTGATCGAGTGAAATGGCGAATCATGACCGCCCACGCTTTCCGGCATGGCACATGATTGATTGATTGATTGATTCATGTTTATCATTTTTACTCTTTTTTTTTTGGCTATCAACTTTAATATTTCTTCAGTCATCCATTTTATCTTAGCCTTTTGGCTTCTCTCCTGTAATATTTCTTTGCTCGTTTAATGAATGGAGTCCCTTAACATTTCCCATTGTTTGTTTATATTCTGTATTTTAGCTATTGCATTATACCTATTTTTTACAATCACCTAGTAAGAGTATTGTTCTTGTATTGAAGGATAGGATGTGTATTAAAAACTGAGCCTCATACACTTTGGTATCAGATTAAGAGCTTCCTCCTTGAACTTTAGTTGCTTACTGTTTAATGTTTTATTTCCCAAGTGGGATGGATACCCAACTTTAAACATAAATATTGACTTGTATAGTCATTTATTCATTCTTTTGGATACCATCTGGTTACATTGCTTACAGAGTGCTTCTTTTGTGTTAATTAGTTATATATTCAGAATATAAACAACAACAGTCTACGTGGAGCGGTGTTTATCGATTTAAGAAAAGCAATTGATATAATAGAGTGAGTTCCCTTGCAGCAAGATGGCGGGAAATCTTTTCTTCCCGTAAAATGGAACGTGTTTTTTCTGAAATGTTTATGGATTAAGTGTGTTTTTCATGGTGAAATGGAGTTTGGACCGTGCAACAGAGTTCGTGCATGCGTGCCCGGACTCCCTTCGGCGTATCATCGGCGCCCAGTGGCGATAGTTAAGCCTAACATGACGACCAGACGACCGACAAGGAAACAGCATGGTAAGAGAGCAGGCGCGTTTCAAAATGCGGTTAAAATGTGACAGATTGGGCATCGGACACATTCGAGTACTGTACTGGAACTGTGCGTGATTTAGTCAACACCGACCCATTCTTGAAAAATTATTCTACGGAAACGATATTGTAGTCTTACAAGAAACACAGCTGGGCGACAGAACAGTCAATGTCGCGGGGTTTCAGGGCTTCTTTAACAGGCGGCACCTCGGACAGGCCATTCTGGTCCGCGACAACATACTGGTGTCTGAGATCGATTTGTCCACCGTAACAGTGATGCCCTGCAGTGCAGGTATTAAGAATAATGATGCCAATGCAGCGTGTAATCGTGAACGTTTATGCGTGAAATGGGAAGGTAGACGTGCGACAATGGCAGAGTTTGTTCGATATGGATGAAAGGCATATCATCTACTGTGGGGACTTCAATGCCAGAGGCAGTCAATGGGGGAATTGCATCACCAATAGACAGGGAGAAGATCTGGAGGACGCTCTGGCATCTGCTGTCCTAGTCTGTCTGAATGATGCGAAGGTCACTAGAATAGCCACTCGTCCAGGTGACTCTGACAGCATCATTGACTTGGCTCTGGTGTCGCCCACCATCGCACCAAGGTGCCGGTGGGGCACACTGGGATACTACGACACTGACCACTACCCTTGTATCATCCTGATCGAGAAAGACAGGGCCAGGAGTCAAGGAAACAAGACAAATGCCTTCCCGTACGACAACACTGGTCAAGACGCCATAAGCAAGATCAGAAGAAGAAAACTAACTTCCTCCCGCAGGAGACAATAAAGATGGTTTCAGCCACCATGGTGGAATGGAGAGGTCGAGAAGGCATGGCTGGGAAAGAGGCAAGCTGTCAAAGACTGGCAAAAAGCCAGAAAGGCTAATGTGCCACAGGTTGAGTTGGTGGACCTGAAGACTGAGGTCCATAGGACAATGGCTTTATTCAAATCCTGCGCCAATCAGGCCAAGGCAGAGAAATGGGACGAGTTCTGCAGGAAGGTGTGCTCCGAGCGATCTCTTACGACATTCTGGCGCCTCCATAAGAGCATGAATGGCGCTGCACAACGTAGGGGTATCCCAGACTTTCAAGGTACAGACCTCACACGGAAAAAGTCGAATGTGGATAAAGGTAAGGCCCTTCTTGCACGTTACATAGAGCAGACTGACCAGAAAGATGAGCCCGCCAGACAGAGGACCACAACGACACTCTCTCAGCTGTGCGAGGGGGTCGCGACAGACGAAGAATGCAAAATCACATCTGAGACAATACGTGCGATGCTCAAGAAATCACCTAACACCGCCCCAGGCCCAGACGGCATCCGATATGGTGACCTACTGGTGATGTCAGATGATGACATGGAAGAACTGGCCTGAGAATTCAATACCAGTATCCAGAGGGGTCAGATCAAAGAGGAATGGCTACACAGCTACTTGCTGCCGCTGCCAAAATCGAACAAAGACCATTCCAAGATAAGCGGCTACAGAATCATTACGATGCAGAACTCTGCTGGCAAGCTACTGGAGAAAATTGTAGCACACAGACTTTCTTGTGACTTGGAACAACTCGGCTGCTTCCTGCCCACATTTGGAGGATACAGACGTAACAAAGAGTCATGGCTGAATGCGGCGGTCTTTGCTCAAGATGTCTACGAAGGATTTAAGGTCAGAGAAGAGACATGTGCGGCAGCCATAGACTTAAAGGATGCATACAATAGAGATCCTTCGAGCACTCGATGCAAACCCTCCTCAGACTGAAGGTGCACCCTCACCTTGTACGATGGATAGCTGCAGTTCTGCTCCAAAGGAAGGTGGTGCTAAGATGCGGGAGTTGGTCTTTCACCACTGTCACCAGTACTATTCAACGCGTATACGGTACTGATCACTGAAAAACAGTTGGACGGGAAGGGTAGGACTCTGTCATTGACATTCTCGTGTATCGACAGGGTTGAGATAGACAGGCGGTTGCCAATGATATGCAGGGCGAACTAGATCGAATTTCCTCATGGTGTGCTGATGCTGGTGCCCTTGTCAACCCTGCAAAGGCATCAGTTACATGGTTCTCCCTAAACAACCATATTGTGAACACAGACCTGCCGGCAGTAAGAATGGATGGGAGCATTTTGAGTAGAACCCAGTCAGTGACATATCTTGGAGTGAGGCTTGATCGTAGCCTGTCCTTCAGAGATCATGACGATTATGTCATAACGAAAGCTCAAAAAGGTTTGTCAGCAATGAGGGTCATGGCGACTGCCAATATCGAGCAAAGACTGCTAATACTTCTGTTCCAAGGACTGGTGCTTTCATGCATCGAGTATGCCCTGGCCATCCTCACTGTCAGCCCTACACAGATTGGAAGACTTGAAAAGGTACAAAACGAAGCCATGCGCATCATTTTGGGCTGCACCAGAGACACCAGCTGTGTAGCAGTGACTTCCCGACAATGGAACACAGGATCAAGATCTGGAGAGCTCGTGCATACTTAAAAATAAGTGCAGATGAGCAGCACCCTCTGCATGACGCTATATTCAGAGAAAAGGGTTACAGGCTAAAGAGGGGCAAATCGTGGATGGGTCGGGCGGAAGATGTCGTCAGACAGGTCTGCAGTCTTACCAGTATCAACCCCAGCAAGGAATGGGTGCCGGTGCCTCCAGCTTTTAAGTGCACTTTCTCCTGCATTATCACACTCGACAGACAGTGCAGAGAGCAGAACTCTGCGGCTGTCAATGCAGATGTCAACGCCCTCATCTATGAACACTCAGATAGCCACAAAGTGCTTATCTATACTGATGGATCTGTTGTAAAGCAGCAGAGAAGTGCATGGGCATTTACAGCCCGTTCAGCGGGCCGAACCATTCAAGAATCCAGTGGTGCCCACTCTATGACCACGAGCAGCATGACGATGGAGGTGATGGCAGTTACACAGGCTTTCATATGACTGGAATCACAGCATTATACCAACGTGTGTGTACTAAGTTACTCAATGAGCATGATTCAGAAGGTCGAAGTTGGAGCTGTACGCAGACAGTGGACTGAGTTGCTGCGGAAGTCTGTTGTCTGTAAAGTCACCTTCATCTTCGTCCCGGGACATGCGGGAGTCGAGGGAAATGAACGAGCTGATAAACTGGCTGGCTCTGCACCCCCTGTAGATGGCCAGCCCATGGATCGTGCCGATATAATTAATGCCCTTAAAGATATGGTGAGAACAGAGGACTTTGACGTCAGTGAATCCACATCGCTGTCCAGGATGAAAGACTTGGGAGTAAGAATCGGCACGGCCAGATGCGAGAGGTACATTGGGAAAACGAAGTGCCTCGTCAACCAACACAGAACTGGCACTATTAGCCATCGGACGCTGATGCATATGCTGGGGGAGGATCTGAGCACCTATGGACCTGTCCGGAGTGCAATGAAGATACCCCAACTGATAACTGATAATTGATGTAATAGACCTTGTTATTTTAATTAAAATACTAGAAACAATAAAGGTTGGCCCTAATGTAGTGACTCTAATAAAATCTTTTCTGTCAAACAGAAAGCAAATAGTGTCCTACAATAAATCTCTGTCTCAAACCACTACCTTCAATATTGGAGTACCTCAAGGCTCTATTCTTTGCTTTCTGTTATCTGACATATATATTAACGATCTACTCTTGTATCTTTCGTCGTCATGTGATCTATTTGCACATGACTGTACAGTGTATACAAATGCTGGAAACTGTAATTTGCTGGAGTCGTCATTGCGACAAGAATTAAATAATTAGTTATGTGGAGCTATGCAAACTGTATGCAAATAAACATAACTAAAACAGAATCTATGTTATTAACAACCAGACAAAGATTTCACATTCTAAATTCACACAGATCACTTCAACTTCATATGAATAACATGCCAGTGGAAAGTGTAATTGAGCACAAAGCATTAGGCCTCATCATTGATAGAATCAATCAATCATGTGCCATGCCGGAAAGCGTGGGCGGTCATGATTCACCATTTCACTCGATCACCAGAGTCGTGGATCAGCTCAGTGTTCCTGTCTCGTCCATGCCATGTGGCCAAGCCATCCAGGTATTTTCCTCTCGGTCTTCCTCTTGGTCTGTTCCCTTCGATCTTGCCAGCTGTCACTAAGTTCTCCAGTCCATTTCTTCTCATAACATGTCCAAAAAATTTTGACTGTCTATGTCTAATTTCTCTAATCAATCTACGATTTTCATTTGTCTCTTGTAGTACTTGGTCATTGGTTTTTCTATCTATCCATGGTATTCTTTGCATTTTTTCTTTGCAAGTTTGCAAGTTTCACATCCATACAAAAGAACAGGCTCTATGTATCCCCTCAACACTCTTTTTCTCGTTTCAATTGACATCATTTTATTGGTCAGAATGTTTTTCATCTTGCTAAAGGCTACTTTCGCCATGGCGATTCTTGTTCTAATCTCTTCAAGGCATCTGCCATCAGATGTTATGACTGTTCCGAGATAATTGAACCGGTTCACTTATTGAAGAATATTCCCATTTACTTGTATATTACATTGTGGTACTTCGTTCTTCCTAGTGACGACCATAACTTGTGTCTTCCTACAATTTAATTCCAACCCCAGCTGCTCACTGTGTACAACAACAGCGTCTACTAATTGTTGCAGATCCTGTGCATTGTCTGCAATTAATACTGTATCATCTGCATATCTAATGTTATTTATGTTTCGTCCTCCAATGCTGATTCCATTTAGGTCTTCTACATTTCTGAAAATATTTTCACTGTATAGGGAAAAAAGATCTGGAGACATTACACATCCCTGCCTAACACCTCTCTTAATAGGTTGATATTGTCCTACTTCATTATCAATCGTTATGGCAGCTTGTTGTTTCCAATATATGTTTTTTATAAGTCTAATGTCTTTCCCATCAATTTGTAGATCTGCAAGCATATCCACAATGTTGACATGTCTAACTCTATCAAAAGCCTTTGTGTAGTCAATAAAGCAAAGATGTATATCCTTGTTTACTTCTAAAGCACGTTCAATAACTGTTTGCAGCATATACACAGCATTTACTGTACCCTTTCCTTCTACAAACCCACATTGTTCTTCCCCTACTTCAGGTTGTATTTTCTTCCTCACTCTTTGCATGATAATTCGTTACAAAATCTTTGTGATGTGACTCATTATACTAATTGTTCTATGTTGATCACATTCTAAGGTTCCTGATTTCTTTGGGATTGCAATAAATACAGAATTACATAATTCAGAAGGTATATCTCCAGTATCATATAATGTGTTCAGCAGTCTAGTGACTTGCTCTAGAAACCTAACCTTTAATTCCCATGTTCAAGCGCCAAGTTAAACAAACAGCGAGAAAAATTCTACCAACTCGCCAAAATGAAACATTTTGACTACTGCTCTACAATCTGGGACAGCTGTTCCAGTTTAATGGCCAAGTGTTTTTACTCACTCCAGAAACGGGCTATGAGTTTAATTTATAGTAAACACGTAACTGACAATGCTAGCATACATAAACGCCTTCAGTTACAACCACTCTATAAATGCCTACTTTTCAATAAGGCCAAACTAATTAACAACATTCTACATTGGAATGCCCCAAATGACCTTTGGCCATTGTTTAAAGATAATGCTAGACACAGTAAATGACTAAATATATTACACATTCTGAAGCCTAGGATAGACTTATACAAAACAAATTTAGTGTACTCCGCAGCTCAGCTATGGAACAATCTTCCACAAGAAATCAAAGACATTACCAATCCCACTACATCTTATCACAAATTATTCAATAATAATAATAATAATAAAAATAGTTATAATAATAAAACCCTAGTATAACTGCCGGTCCATTTTTGGTAGATCAGTATATTCCCCATAGCTAATAACAATTGTCACTTCATTCATTAATATTAGTGAGTCATGAGGTATTGATTTTTGCTTGTTTCCCCATGTCTATATAATGCATATATTTTATATTGTTGCTCTCAGTTAGCCTCGAATGATGTGTAGATGAAATAATGTATGAAAGAGAGTGATAGAAGGGCAGAACATTAGACAGGTCTGCATGCCCGATTCTTAACCCTTTGAAAATAAAGTTTGTTTGTTTGTTCGTTTGTTCATATCATACATTCCTCTGCAGTATTCTTGCCATCATTCTAGAATTTTTCTAGATCCTGTTAGGGTATTTCCCAACTTGTGTGTGTGTGTGCGTGCGTGCGTGCATGCGCGTGCATGCATGCGCGTGTGCGTGCGTACGTGTGTGATGGTAGCCTGTATGCAGGCTGGCTTGTTGGCAGGCTGGTTGTTGGTTGGTTGGTTTTTGCTGGAAATATCTGTGGTTAATTTAACTAAACCCTACCTCCAATATTGTGTCCTCAATCCCTGCCTTTTCCTATGTTTGGATACTTTTAATTCATGAGTTTATTTTATTTTTATTCTCAAAATTTCTTTTCATCGGATTGTCTTCTCTTAATAGGCAGTTACTTATTTTTATATTTATGAAAAATGAAGTAAACTCCTTCCAGCTAAAGCAGCTCTATGATTGGCTGGCTTTCACCTGCGTTAGGTCGTTTGGGGCATTTCGATGTAGGATTTTGTTAATTAGTTTGGCCTTATTGAAAAGTAGGCATTTGTGGAGTGGTTGTAGCTGAAGACGATTATGTAGGCACAGTTTGTTTAAAAATGCAGGACTTGACTTCTGCCCTTTTCTCTCCTTCACACTTCCTTATTTGTTCATTCAAATGTGAACAGAGATGTGATTGTTCTGTCACAATTAAATGTGTGTGAGAGTGAGTGAACACAGAGCTGATCCACGACTCTGGTGATCGAGTGACATGGCAGAACATGACTGCTCACGTTTACCAGCATGGCACATGATGGATGGATGGATGGATGGAGAGTGAGTGAGTGAGGTGGGTGGGTTTGTTTGTGTGTGAGGATGGGGGGGGGGGGGGGGGAGGTTACAGTTTCAATCCTCAGCAATGGCAGGATTATTGTTTCTGATCAGTATGGCTCTAAGGTGAACCAGCCATTAAAATAGGTATTTGAAATAGCTTGGGAAAGGACCTGTCCACCTTATTATGCTGTTGTATAGAATATGTATTTTCTTGATTTCTAGGATTTCCTAAATTTTACTGATTTGCATGTTTATATAACTTAAGTTTACTTATCAGCAGATGATTATCTGCAATATTTATGACATGTAAAGATGTCCTATTTTAAGTCATGTAAAAATGTTGTAAATTTGATTTTCTGTCTTGTAGTATCTTGATACTTATGTTAATTAGTTTTTTTTATCTTCTCCCTTAATAATAGAAATAATAATAATAATACCCTAGTATAACAGCCAGTCCCCTTTTGGTAGGCCAGTATATTCCACATAGCTAATAACAAGAGCCACACCAGTAATTACTATTTCTGAGTCGTGTAGTATTGATTTTTCATTTTCCACATGCCTTTATAATGCATATCTTTTATATTGTTGCTGTTTTCAGTTAGCCTTGAATGATGTGTGAATGATATTATGTATGAAAGAGAGTGATAGAAGGGCAGAATGTTAGACGAGCCTGCGTGCCCAATTCTGAACCCTTTGAAAATAAAGTTTGTTTGTTTATTTGTTTTTTGTTTTTTTTGTTACTTTATGCATGCTTTTAAGTAGGAAATCACTTCTGGCTATAGCATCGATTCACTGCACAAAAATTGGTAAATTATTTTCTATTTTCTTTCATTACTTCAAAACCGTATTTTCCTTTGATCTCTTTATAACCAATGCTATTTGATCCTGTCTTGTCATTCAGGTCACCCATCAACATTTTGATATTGGCATTTCTTAGATTATCTTTATTCTTTGAAGTTTCATGTAATTACTCCTTGACTGATTCATTCTTGAAATTTGTTGTTGCAGAAAAGTGGATGAGGTTTATCTTTACTGTAATTTTTGTGGTTCTAAATGTTGCTGTTATTTGTCAACTCACTGCTTCCCACTCAACAAGCCATTTCTTTGCCTGTTTAAGTAGCATTTGGGCCACACTTTTGCTGTGGGATGCATGTTCTTCTATCCCTTGGTTTGCTGAGATTTACATCTTTCCTTATCTTTAGACTTCATCAAGGCTGCTTGGATTTTACATCAAAGGTTTTCTACAGAATGATGAGTTAGCACCAACCTATCTTATTTGCCTATTTGCCTATTTGCCTTAGAGTGTCACTTTTCTTTGCTTCCCCTAAATGCTCTGGTAACACATATGCGAGTTAATATAAATGTAATGTCTAAAACTACCCAGATTTCAGTTGAGTGGTAATACTTCTTATTCTTCTTCTTCAGTGTTCCGAGCCATTGAGGTTCTTTGCTGCAGATACAATCCGTCACCATTCGCCTCTCTGGTTGGCCTTCTCTTGCCAGTCGTTGATTCCAAGTGCTTTGTAGGTCTGTATAGGAAGATTATGTGTTCATGTATCGAGTAAGACCATAGTCTACTCTTGCAAAAGATAGGTGCTGAAGACGGAGGCAGCTAGCCAGGAGGCGCACCACAGAAATCAGGCTGCCACGCAATAACGCCGTGAATTATGTCGACAACTAATGTACAAATGGGTAAAAGCATACTTGCACAACAGAAGAGCCCGAGTACAGATAGACGGTCTCAAGAGCAAGAAAGTACTATTACGTCACGGTGTTCCCCAGGGCGGAGTCCTGTCCCCAACACTTTTTCTAATCTTCATCAATGATCTTGTTGCTAATCTACCCGACGGAATTAAAGCGGCAATGTATGCTGATGACCTGGTTTTGTGGAGCGCAAATGAACATGCATCAGTGGCCACCATATTGCTTCAGAGAGCTGTAGATACATTTGTTGCATGGGCGGATAGATGGTGTATCAGCATAAACACTGACAAGTGCAGCACCACTCTATTTACCCTTTCTCCGAAACAAAAGACAGGGAGCATTCAGATAAATGGAATACCCCTAAGAGAAGATAAGGAACCAACATACCTTGGTGTAACATTTGACGACAGGCTGACATGGAGAAAACACATAAAAAAAGCAGTAGCAAAAGCCAGAAGGAAAATTGCCATCCTGAGAAAGCTAACTGGAACCACGTGGGGAGCCAGTGGGAAAATACTTAGCAAAGTTTACCAACAGAGCATACGACCACACTTGGAATACGGGTCAACTGCGTGGTGTTCAGCATCAAAAACTACATTGCAGGAGCTGGACAAGGTGCAAAATCAAGCTCTTAGAGTCATCACAGGAGGGATGAGATCAACCCCTATAGTAGCAATGGAGAAAATGGGGAGGACACAAGCTTTAAGAGAACGCAGAGATACAAAAACACTAATACAAGCAGAAAAGTTTCTCAGCTTGCCAGGCCACCCTATGAAGAACCGATTTGAAAACTTAGCTATGGGGCGGTTGAAAAGAAGTAGTTTCATCCACCAGGCCAAACAACTCTGCAGAGAATCCATCGATCTTCCCACAGTTGGTATCCCCCTGACAACTATTCCAGAGCGAACCCCGTGGAAAGATGAGCATAGAATATCGCTACAAATCCAGTCAAAAGTGAGAGGAATATTGGACAAGGAAGAACAGAACAGTGTACAGCGCAGAACAGCCACTCTCAGCTTCCTTGATGATGAATACCCACAGGACCTCTGGATCCGAGTCTACACAGATGGGTCAGCACAAAATGCTGTTCGAAATGGAGGAGCGGGAGTGTACATAGCATACCCAAATAATACTAGAGACACGGCCAGAATTCCAACAGGAAAGTACTGCCATAACTATGATGCTGAAATTGAGGCAATCAAGATAGCCACAGAGAAATTACAAAATACCAGCCGTGGTACACAACCTGCAGTGATATTGACAGATGCAAAATCCGTAATAGAGGCGCTCCTGTCTGGGAAATTGCCAGTTCTGAGGACACTACTTTCTGAACTTAGCAGTCAGCGTAAGATCACCATACAGTGGATACCATCCCACTGTGGAGTCCCCGGAAACGACAGAGCTGATCGATTGGCTAAGGAAGGAGCAAAAGAAGAACGACCTGATGTGCCCATTACATACCACCAAAAGAAAAGAATGATCAAATCAATGAGAAAGCCACCAAACCTTACTCAAGACGACTACCACGTTATGGACAGATCAGAACAGGTCATTCTTCTGCGCCTCAGAACAGGACACAATAGATTACGCAACCACTTGTATACAAAATTCAAGATTGGTGACTCAGCCATGTGCACATGTGGTTTGGCGTCGCAGACAGCAGAGCACATACTCCAGGATTGCCCAAACTACAACATATCCAGGCGAACCTTCTGGCCTAGAGAGACAACAGTGGAAGATAAACTCTATGGACCGCTGAATGAACTAAAAAAGACTGTTGGATTCATACAAGAGACGACATTGCAGTTGTAGACATGTTTCAAGCGAACGAAAGAAGAAGAAGTAGGTCTGTATATATATTATCTCTCCACCGTCTTCTTGGTCTAACTCGGGGTCTATGGTAATTTATTTCCCTGAGTGTAAGCGAGTTTTGTTTCCCTATTATCTTCCATTCTTTCTATATGCCCCAGCCATTGTAGTCTATTAGCCTTCATGATACCAGTGATTAGAGGGGACTTAACAGATCATAAATGTCTTTGTTAGAGTGGTAATACACCCAAATAAAAAATAAATATATACACACAAAAGTAAAAAAAAAAGTACTGGAGAGTTTTGGCCATCATGGACCATAACGTTAGGAAGGAAAATTCCAACTGGAAATGGTAAAATGGATGATGTAGTGGGGAATTATAGTTTAGGAACAAGAAATGAAAGAGGAGAGAAACTAATATAATTGATATGATAATTGAAAACACCTGGTTTAAACACCATAAAAGACTACTTTACCCTAAAAGTCCTAATAAGAAATTACGCCACCAAACTAACAACTCATCATCTCATCTCATCATGTTCCTCTTGTACCTTGCGGTGTCAAGGTGAAGTATAAACAGCGGGAGAGTGCTGGCCTAGCAAGCCGGCAGGAGATCTTCATACTGCTCGTAGAAAAACTAAGAAGTAAAAATGGACTGACCCAAATGGATATAGACCCGGCAATGGTAATGGACTATGAGATAGATCAGCGACCATGTAAATGATGGACGCAGGGAATAACAGAGTCCATGGGAATATCGATACATGAAGCCCATAAGTGGGCACTAACAACATACTTACTAATAACAGATTTAGTTGAGTTGAGTTAAGAACCGACATCACTGCACTCAGGACATTCCCATATGTGCTCCGTCCCCTCGTTCAACAGCCAGCGAAGAGTCATACTACTAATTGTTCCCACCGCTATCTGATTAAAAGTTCTCCTGGTCTTCACTCTCAGTTTTGAGATTCTTCCAGAACCCCCGCCGATCCCCCACAATCTCATTCTTTCCACATATGGGTTCTCAGTCTGTTCCTCCGCCTACTACACCTGGTCCCACAAGTGCACGCCCACCTCCCCCTTGTTCATAGACAAACTACCACCAAGAGGTGCATTCCCTGCTAGCCTATCAGCCTGTTTATTCCCCCGTACCCCCGCATGGCCAGGGCAAAATATCCATACAATTCTCACAATCTGTGACCTCTGAAGTGACGAGAGCCATTCCACATGAAACATTCCTTTCTTATTAAGCATACTCTTTGAATTCGTAATGAATACAACGTGTGTTGCAGGGGTCTCCTCTAGCCACCAGAATGCCGCTGTTACTGCCTCCACCTCTATTCTCATGATGGAGGTTGTAGTCTCATATGCCAGACTCTCCTTTTTCAAGACTCGTCCATTAGCCTTTGCAATAAAGCCCCAGCCACTATGTCTGTTTCTCACCACTGACCCATCGGTCTAGATGACTATGTCACCTTGATGTGTGTTGCTCGGGATCAGCTGTTGCACTTCAAACTCAGTGCGGCCCGCTGTCCATTCTCTGCACTCACGACCCAGTGTTATTATTACATTGTGCCAGTCTGTGATGCCTTCCGGACCTTCAACCCACTCTCTTTCATGATTGATGGTCTCTAGATCACACACCTGACGTATAGAAAGTTCTGCCTGTGCCATCCAGGACCTGCCTCGTCTTAGTCAATGACCCTTGACCATATCCATTGCTGCATGCAGCGGGTGATCTCTATCTGCCACAACTCTCAGGTACCATTTGGCCTGAAGGACCCTATGCCTATCCGTCATTGTTGGTAGCGCCAGGATATGCCTCATGCATATAATTGGTGTGTCCTTTGTGCACCCCAGGATTAACCTCATGGCGGCATTCTGTATATGCTCCAACCTTTCAAGCTGGCTCTTTGATACTGTCAGCAGCCCCAAATCATACTCAATGACAGAAATTATTAACTGCTGAAAGAGCCTGTACAGCATCCTCTGATCTACCCCGGTTGCTGCCATAGCCCTAAATGCATTAAGTCCCCTACCAGCCTTCACCACCAAAACCTCCACATGATCCTTAAAAGACAAACACCTGTCAAAGGTGTTACCCAAGTACTTAATTTACTCTCTCGACTAAGAGGATATCCATTCAACATAATACCTGGGACATCTGCCTTCACGATCCGGTTATCCAGGTAGTACCACACAATCGATGCCTTGTCTGGATGTATAATGGCTCCTGCACCACTCCGCTACCCTGTTTACTGCCACATGTAAGTCTTTCGCCAAACTGGCCCTGTCTGCCCTGTTTGTACACCAGCACATCATCTGCAAATGTCAAGATTCTACCCACACCTGGTATCTCAATAGCTGCAATTTTGTTGGTGTAGACATTAAAGAGCACTGGGGACAAGACAGATCCCTGTGGCAACCCAGGTGTAATAGTACAGGGCTCAGAAGTCCAGGAACCCATCCGCAGTGCAACCTTACGCTCATAAAGGACTGCCGCAACCCATCTAACAAGGCAAGGGCAGACTTCCATGTCCAACAGTGTGTGTATTAACGATCATACCTGACCCTGTTATATGCATCCTCCAGGTTAAGAGCTACCGCCACTGTCTCCTGTTTATCCTGGAAGCCCTCGTAGACATCAAATGCAAAAGTTGCAGCATTGGCCCAGGTGTCCTTCTCAGGCCGGTAACTCCCGAGTCCTTGGAGAAGCAGATTACGACTTTCCAAATGTCACTGGAGCCTGCGTGCCACTATTTTTTCGAGGACTTTGCCACACGTGTTTTGCAGGGTTATGATTCGGTATCCATTAAGTCTGGAGTGATCCTTACCAGGTAGCTATGCAGCGAATCTTGGGGTATTGATGCTTAGGTTGAAACAAAGAGCCATCTCCTCCAAGTCCCCATCATTTATGTTCCTCATAGCGGAGTACCTCACCCCATCCGGACCTGGCGCTGTGTCTTTAGCCCGCTTCAGACTCGTCTAATGTCCTCCACTTTAATCTCACAGTCCTCCTTCCTAGTGACCCCTGACAAGGCTTCTCTGACGTTATCTCTAATAGCCCTATCTTGCTGATCCGTCTGTTTTAAAAATCATGCAAGAAAAGCCTCCCCTTTGTCCTTGTCAGTTGTCATAGGTCGGTTGTTATCATCATAAACATTACCATGTGTACCAGGCATCGCCTGTCTCTTCATCTGCTGGTGCAGCCTCCAGAATTTTCCCAATGTCACATCCCCGCTGACTTAATTGATAAACTGTTCCCACTTAATCCTCTTTGCCTCTGCTGCCTGGAGTTTAAAATCCTGCACCTTAACTTTTTTATATCTTTCAGCCTCTTCCAATTCTGTGTCAACTGAATTGGTTGCTCTCCACACCCTCTGCCAATTCCTTATGACCGCCCTCTTGTCCCTCCATGAATTCTCTACCTCTGGTGTTTACCATGGTGGTTGGGTGAAGATTATTCTTGTTGGTTTAGATATTCTCTGTGATCTAAGGCGCCCCAAGAGCGAAGAGTGGTCACTCTCATAACTGAATGCTCTGCGAGCTCTTATAGCCCTAACTGTGCTGGACTTAGGTATCAGCACAGAACAGGGGAGGCTGTCACTTCCATGGTCTCCAAGGATGCTCCATTTTATATCTGATGCCGCCTCTTGGGATACAAGCGCCAGGTTGATGGGTGTGTCAGGGTATTCCGGCCTCATTGCTAGCCTAGTGGGTGTCCCTTCATTTAGACAGACAACATCCGTCTCAAGCAAGGTCTTAGCAAGAGCAGTACCCTGTCTGTTCTCTCCCGACTTGTCCCATTCCTTGGTGCGGGTGTTGAAATCACCACATATCAGATACTTGGTACCTGGAGTGTCCACTGAACCTTTCAACCAGTCCCAACTCTCTCTGCTTATGCAAGATTCCCCACTTACATATACATTTATCAGGTTCCAGCTGTATCAGCCAATTTGTATCCGCATTCCCTGCACCTCTTTACTCTCCTGATCCCACCCACTCATATCTATTACTGAATGCTGTAAACCATCCTTGACCACCAGAGCCTGCCCATGTCTTCCCTGCCCAGTTGGGTTAATTTAACATGTATAGCCAGGGCACTTAAAAGAGTTTGTATTCAGCTCTTGTAACATCAGGACATCAAAATCGTAGACCAGTTTCTCCAGTATTGGACATCGTTGCTTTGCACTAAGGCAATTCCAATACCCAACCCGTACATTTTTGAGTCCCAAATGATCGTTTTTCCTTCTACCCCTTCTGGCTAAAGCCCTCTTCTTCCTTTTCCTTCCCCTCTCTCCCCTACCTCTTCTCCTTCGCTTCATTCTCTCCCCGCTGGCTGTTGTCAAAGGTATCGAGCACAAAGCACGTACTCTGTTGCTTCAGCGATAATTCTTTGTATTATTCATAGTTGGTTAGATACGACGGAAAGATATAATCGGCCACCCTAGTAGAGCCTGCCTGCTAGGGAAGGGGCAGAGGATGTTCCTCAGGAGTCCATACGCCTGGCGCCGCCCCACGCACATACCAGATGTTCCACGTTCACGACCATCTCACCCGTGGCCATTCAGTTTTCGGCATGTCGGTTCACCTTACACTTGGGAGTTTATAATCAGAGTTTTCCATCTCCTAGATTGGCCCCTGTAATAGCTAATGGGCCCAGTCTACCCGGGGGCTCTGAGCTCTGGTGTGAAAAGAATAAAAGATTTAGAAATGCGTTAATAAATGTTAAGACAATGCCTGGTGCTGACTGTAATAGTAATCATGTACCACTATTTGGACAAATAAAGTGAAGATTGAAGGGAGGAGAAAATAAAAATGTAAAAATATGAGTCATTATACAGATGTTCTAAAAGTAGATAAAGAAATTCAAGCACAGATCAGATTAATTGTGAAAAAAATTACACTGCATTAGCTAAAATACAGAGTATAAATGAGCAATGCAAAATGCTAAGGGACTCCATTCATCAAACAAGCAAAATGCGTAAAGGCAAAAGAAAGTTGGATAAAAGATAATTGCAAGAAAATTGAATTACATTTTCTAAGGTATGAAAAATATGCACAGACAAATCGATGAGCTCACGGTAAGAGAAAAATACGAGTAAACACAGAGTGTTTGAAATTAAAAACAGGAAAGATATTGGAGGAAGGTGCTATAATGAAGAGGTGGAATGAATATATTAGAAAATTAATGATGGGGAAAGGGAAGAATTAACAGAAGAAATAATTTAGAAGGTCCACCTATTCTAAAAGAAGAGGTCGCTGACCCCATCAAACATATGAAGAAAGGAAAAACAGCCGGGCCAGATTGAATCACAATAGAAGAATTAGAAGTACATGGGAAATTTGGAGTAGAAATATTAACCAAAATGTTAAATGATATTTACAGCAGTGCATATTCACCTAGTGATATGCTAAAATCTGTCCATCTGTATAATGAAAAGAATAAGAAAGAAAATAAAAATGAAAATTGGTGAAGAACAGTTCGGATTTATGTAAAGACAATTTACAAACAATACAATATACACACTACTAACACTAATAGAAAGATCAATTGAGATGCAGAAAGACATATATTTGTGCTTCATAGATTATACCAAGGCATTTGATAAAGTAAAACATGATGAACTGATTAAAATGTTGGAAGATATCAACAATGATGGGAAAGATCTCAGAATAATATAGCATATTTACTAGAATAAAGTAGCAGCAATTAATATGGAAAATAAAGAGTGCAGTTCTGAATAAATAAAGCTAGGAGTATTTCTTCTTCTGTCATTCACTTGAAAGTTGTCTATAACTGCAATTTTGTCTCTTTTATGAATTTAACTGTCTTTTTTTTTTAGCTCACTCAGTGGTCCATAGAGTTTATCTTCCATTGTTGTTTCTCTAGGCCAGAAGGTTTGCTTAGATGTGTAATATTTTGGATAGTCTTGGAGTATGTGATCTGCTTCCTGCGGCGCCAATCCACATGTGCATATGGTTTGAATTGTGTATACATGTGGTTGTGTAATCTATTGTGTCCTGTTCTGAGGCGCAGAATAATGATTTGTTCTGGTCTATCCATAAGGTGGTAGTCGTCTTAATCAGGATTTGCTGGCTTTCTGACTGATTTGATCATTCTTTTCTTTTGGTGGTATGTAATGTGCACATCAGGTTGTTCCTCTATTGCTCCTTCCTTAGCTAATCTGTCAGGTGTCTTGTTTCCAGGTACTCCACAGTGAGATGGTATCCACTGTATAGTAACCTTGCGCTGGCTGCAAAGTTCAGGAAGTAGTGTACTGACAATTTCCCAGACAGGAGTGCCTCAGGTGCTGATTTTGCATCTGTCGATAGCACCACAGGTTCTGTACCATGGTGTTGTGTAGTATATTCTCTGTTTCTATATTAATTATCTGGATTTCTGTATCATAGTTATGGCAGTACCTTCTTGTTGGTTTTCTGGCCATATCCCAAGTCTTGAATCTCTTTTTGTTTCTCTGAACTAGTTTCAATGTTGTTATCTTGTGCAGATGAGTCCGTAAAAAGGAAAGCTGCTTACTTTCCTGTTGTTTCTATCTTTATGTAGTGCAATCTTTGAGTTTCTACCTGTGTCCCTATTATTAAGTTGTTTTACTAGCTTCCACAAAATCCTTGTCTCTTTCAAAGTTCAGGGACCATGTTTTCTCCTGCCTGCTTTTCCCTCCAGCTTGGCTCTTTGAAATTTGGCTTTTGCATGCTGGTATTTATTGTGGTGCTCTTGGCTGTGTTTTGTCTCTGTTTTCTTTCTACATACTTCCACATCATTATGCAAGTGTTCTAGTTCACTCTAGTATGATTTCTTTTATTTATGAGCTCCTTTTGGTACTGTTTCTTGTGCTGCCTGTAGTATGCATTCCCTGGACTCTTCAACTACTTTATTTATGTCTTAATCTGTGTTCAGATTTCTAACCAGTATGCTGGTATGCTGATGCGATGTTTGTACATTGCTTAGTCTGCTTTCTTGTAGTTCCACCTCAAGAGGGTGCTGCTTTCACTTACAAGCTCATTTTCTACAGTTAGAAATACTGGCCGATGGTCACTGTCACCAAGTTGTTTCCCAATAATTCGTATTATGTTCCACTCCAGGTTTGGTGAATGAAAAGCCAGGTCAGATGTAGTTGTAGTGTACTATGATCTTGAGTTGAAGGTATGTGGGTCAGGTGGCTTGTAAATCAAAGTGAATCTATTCTCGTCCTGCCAGTCTTCCAGTCTCTGTCCTGTCTGGTCCATGTGATCATAGCCCCAGCTCTGTGAGTGGCTGTTGAAATCACCACATACATTTTCATGGTAATGTGTCCAGTGCCTGTAGTTTGTCACTTGGACAATAGTGATTGGTCATATGTAATTCTGTATTGTCTGTCTTAAGTTTAAGTATCTCATTGAACAAATGACACCACACTACCTCGCCCAATAGAGGTAGTCATGTACACCAGGTGACTCCAGACATTCTTTTATTTACTAGGCAATTTAGTTCATTAATTAAGAGAGCATAGTAGGCTAAGCAAAAGCTACATTCAGAAAATGAAAAGTATTTTATGTTATATGTCACTATTAGACAGGAACACGGAGCTGATCCACGACTCTGGTGATCAAGTGAGATGGCAGAACATGACCGCCCATGCTTATCAGCATGGCACATGATGCATGGATGGTCACTATTATTGAATATCAGAGAGTATTGAAATGTTAAAATAAAACTGTTCTACTGGATGGCAGTGAATCTTGGAATGTGAACAAACAAATTAGGAAGCATGCTAGGATGCAGTAAGATCTGGTTTCAGAGATGAATGTTGTGAATACTTTAAATTACCAGAATAACTAACGATTACTTGGAACTTAAAAGTAGAACATTATTTCCAACTATAAGAATTAGGCAAACAGTGTTATTTGGTCACCTATGAGAAAAGAGGCATTGGTGACTGGAAAGATCAGCCTTAGAAGAGATAGAGGCAGACAGAGAGAAATTATGCTGGATGGTCTAAAGGGGTGAAATGGAGAAACATGATCAACAATAGAAATGATCCAGAACACCAAGGACAGAGATCTGTGGATCTATGCTATTTTACAAAGCACATTATGATGATGTTTCTGTCTGACTACTATCTGACTCCTTTCTGTCTACTGACTGATTGTAATGTTTAATTGTAGGGATTGTAATTGTCTAATTGTAGTACCTGTCAGACTGTACTACCTTACTGTTATATCTGACAACACTATCTGATTATAGTACTTGTCTGACTGAATAATGTCTGTCTGATTATACTAAAAGAATACCATGGATAGACAGAATAATCAATGAGCAAGTCTTACAAGAAGCAGATGACAACCGTAAACTGATTAGAGAAATTAGACTGGACAGTCACAATTTTTTGGGACACATTATAAGAAGAAATAAACTAGAGTATTTGGTGACCACTGGCAAGATTGGGAGGAAAATAACAAGGAGAAGGCATAGAAGTAAATATCTGGATGGCTTGGCCACAAAGCATGGTCGAGACAAGAACATGGAGCTGATCCATGTCTGGTCACCGTGTAAGATGGCGAAACATGACCACCTATGCTTATCATCGGCTTGTCACATGATGATGATGAGAAGATTGTCAGACAATGATGTGACTGTCTACAGATTTCTTTTCATTATACAGTTTGCATTTATTGGGATCTATGGAAAATGTGCCATTGATTGAGGTTGGTGGCCATAATATAAATATCTTATGTTATGCTGATGACTCCATCAGAAGGAACTGGAAAATGATTGATACAGTGGTTGTAGAAAGTGATAATAGAGCTTAACTTAAATAAAAATGAATACAGAAGTATTGGTAACATCAGTGAAACAGATGCCATCGAATTGTAAAATTGAAGTCAGTGTTATTAATTTGGAGCCATGATAGCGAATTGGCTAGCACCTTTGCATGCCAGCCAGTGATCATATGTTTGAATCCCCATTGAGGCTGAAATTTGGTTTTCATGGTCCTGGTGTCCCAAGTGGACCCAGCCTCAAATGGGTGCCAGAACATTTCCTGGAAAGTAAAGGTGGCCTGCATGATATTGACTACATCACCCATGAATCTAAAAATATGAGGCTAATACCATATACCCAATATTCTCTATGGTGTGAAAAAAGGTGTTTTACATTTATTAAGGCAAACAACCTTTAAAACCACAAAATAACTCAATAAAGAATTCTGACTGACTAACTATACCAAGTATACTCAAAGGGAGGTTTTCAGATGTATAGTTAGACTGGATCCCAATGACAATATCAACTGCTTTACAAAGAGAGATCAGTACAACATATTTCACTAAATAGTCACTTCCATAGAATTCAGTTTTAGCTCTATTTACATCCCAAACATGCTCTTTCTTCCACTAACAGAAATCTTAATGATTTATTTGGTTATTTCGGGATTTGAATTTTAAATATTGAGCACAACCCACTACTGGCAACGCTGATCGTATTCTGGTATGAACCTAAGGCCTATCCACGTCAATATGGAAGCACTATACTGGAGTTTCGCCCTCGTTTGAGCTCGTCAGTAGTGCATATCCCTGACCGGATCCGGAAACAAGCATAACCTACGATGGGTGACGTCGTAATATTCTATTATGATAATTTGGCTGTGTGTCCAACGTGTGCCGCGTGTTTACACACCCGCTTCACACGCCAGTGATCCGGGGCATGTTTCCGGATCCGGTCAGGGATATGCACTACTGACGAGCTCAAACGAGGGCGAACCTCGAGTATAGTGCTTCCATATTGACGTGGATAGGCCTTAGGTTCATACCAGAATATGATCAGCGTTGCCAGTAGTGGGTTGTGCTCAATATTTAAAATTCAAATCCCGAAATAACCAAATAAATCAATTTGATTATTGCTCATTGGATTTAGGAGGCCTGGTGTTCCTTGTCAGTGAGAAGTCCTGATCGTTTCGGGTCTACATCGATTGATGGACGTCAGTCGCGGCGATTGGGCAATCTTGAGCATAACCTACGATGGGTGACGTTGTAATATTCTATTATGATAATTTGGCTGTGTCCAACGTGTGCCGCGTGTTTACACACCCGCTTCACACGCCAGTGATCCGGGGCTTGTTTCCGGATCCGGTCAGGGATATGCATTACTGACGAGCTCAAACGAGGGCGAAACTCGAGTATAGTGCTTCCATATTGACGTGGATAGGCCTTAGGTTCATACCAGAATACGATCAGCGTTGCCAGTAGTGGGTTGTGCTCAATATTTAAAATTCAAATCCCGAAATAACCAAATAAATCAATTTGATTATTGCTCATTGGATTTAGGAGGCCTGGTGTTCCTTGCCAGTGAGAAGTCCTGATCGTTTCGGGTCCACATCGATTGATGGACGTCAGTCGCAGCGATTGGGCAATCTTGAGCATAACCTACGATGGGTGATGTTGTAATATTCTATTATGATAATTTGGCTGTGTGTCCAACGTGTGCCGCGTGTTTACACACCCGCTTCACACGCCAGTGATCCGGGGCTTGTTTCCGGATCTGGTCAGGGATATGCACTACTGACGAGCTCAAACGAGGGCGAAACTCGAGTATAGTGCTTCCATATTGACGTGGATAGGCCTTAGGTTCATTCATACCAGAATACGGTCAGCGTTGCCAGTAGTGGGTTGTGCTCAATATTTAAAATTCAAATCCCAAAATAACCAAATAAATCAATTTGATTATTGCTCATTGGATTTAGGAGGCCTGGTGTTCCTTGCCAGTGAGAAGTCCTGATCGTTTCGGGTCCACATCGATTGACGGATGTCAGTCGCAGCGATTGGGCAATCTTGAGCATAAACTACGATGGGTGACGTTGTAATATTCTATTATGATATTTGGCTGTGTTTCCAACGTGTGCGGCGTGTTTACACACCCGCTTCACAAGCCAGTGATCCGGGGCTTGTTTCCGGATCTGGTCAGGGATATGCACTACTGACGAGCTCAAACGAGGGCGAAACTCAAGTATAGTGCTTCCATATCGACGTGGATAGGCCTTAGGTTCATACCAGAATACGATGAGCGTTGCCAGTAGTGGGTTGTGCTCAATATTTAGAAATCTTAATGTTGAACACAACAATAGCTTGTAGAATGTGTGTATAAACCACTTCATAGCATTGAGCAGAAAGACAATATCTCACATCTGCACCAACAGCAAATCATCCTTTTTAAACACAGTGAAGCTAAATCTGACAGAAATATTTGTCTTTTCAAATATTAATTTTAAACCAGTATCTTTTGCACTATTTGACAAAATGAAGTGTACTGTCTGGTATTTATATAATTTTTAAACTGTTTTTCCTGTTTCCTGTTTTAACTTGGTAGGCATAAATTCATGACTGACTTTATAGAGGCTGGTGGAACATTAACACTACTTGAAATTATTGGCTTCAAGCAAGCAAAGGAGACAGATAAAACAGAAGCTCTGAAATGCCTTTACAGTCTAGGGAATGCCAGTAGGAAGTACAAGGAACTCATTTGTGAGTGTTATGGTAAGTAACATTTAAAATTGACATGTCCTTTACAAGACGTTGCGATAAATCCCAGCTTGATTTTCTAGGCAGTTGTATGTTTGGTAGTTTGTCATTGCTTTCTGAATGAGAAGTCAACTTTGAGGTCCAAACTTTTTTTGTTGCTGCTCGCTCGCTTTAAACTCAAGCGTAGTCCATACACACTATTTATAGGACTGATGGACTGAATTTTGCGTGTGGATTAGCTTTCCCTATTAACAGTATCCCTCACCATCAGGCGAACCCACTCCGACTTCAGAGGTACTTGTAATGTACGTCACCAAGTCAAGGATGACAGGTCAACATTTTAGTCCAGCTGTCCAGTGTAGGGGTTGACCTGCTTACCTCGGCATCAGCACACTGGATGTGTTTTAAAAAGATGCGTTCTTACCCATTTGGCCATGTGAACCTGCAGGTCCACACTTAATTCCGGTGTAGTGTTGGAAGGCCTACCTTGCCACCAACATACTGGAAGTTTAAGAGCGAGCAGGAAAAAAAAAGAGGAAAAAGAATGTCATAAGTATGTCAGTTCCATGCATTAACACACAATTATGTGCTGTACGAAGAATGATACAAAAGGACAGTTAGTTAGTTAGTTAGTCGACAGATCATCTTCATTGCACATCAAACCATTCAGTCCATAAGTGCTCGGATCCCCTCCTCAGCAAATCCCGCAGTGTGTAGCGGCTAACGACACCAGTTCTGTGTTGGTTTATCAATCTTCTTTGGCTTTCTGTGTAGTGTTCTTGTTTAGCCACCCCTCTTTTGATTTGTTGTTCTTGCAGTCTGACCATGGTTGTAGATTTGCAGTCATCACTTGGTTCTCGCACAAGTCTTACTTCTCGTAGAGCATTCAGAATGTAAGCCTGGTCCATGGCGCGTTTGTCCTCCACCTTAGCCTTACCTGCGAGCTTGTCAGCCCGCTCATTTCCTTGTACTCCCGCAGATGAAACTAATCTTTGTCAGCCGAGACCACTCCAGAGACAGCAATCACTCTCTTCGAATCCACCCCGTCTCTATCCTCTTGAGCATGCTCATTGAGTCGCTAAAGAAACATGCCCTATTGAATGTCTGTGTCTCGAGCCATAACTTCCATAGTCAGGCTACTTGTGGTCTCAACAAAAGCATCAGAGCCCTCCTTCACAATTCTCCCTCCGGCCCGCGCCGTGAAGGCCCATGAGCTTCTCACATGTCGGACGACTGACCCATCTGTGTAGATGACAGCATCACCGTCTAACGAATTCTCGAAAATCAACGCTTGTACTTCCGCCTCCACAGCAGCCAGATTTTCTTGCCTGCATTTTCTGTCTAGTTGGATGCAAACTGAAAAGGAAGTACAGAAATCTGTTGGCACTTGTACCCACTCCTCGCCAGGTTCTAAGTTCTCCAGTGAACACACCCATTAAAGAATGTCTTCGGCTTGACCCATCCACGACCTTCCTCTTCTTTACTTACTGCCCTTCACCTTCCAAATTTCACTATGCAGTGGATGTTGTGTGTTTGCATTTACTCTGAGGTTGGCATGTGCTCTGCAAATTTGTAGTCTGTCTTCAATGGTTGGAAAATCAAGAAGGTAGCGCATCGCCCTGCATGCTGTATCTCTTGTACATCCAAGAATAATGAGCATAGCTTCGTTTTGTATCCTTTCCATCCTTTCTATCTGCTTACGGCTGAGAGTCAGGATTGCCATCGCATACTCAAAAACAGACACGACCTGCCCCTCATAAAGGAGGCATAGATGTCGCTGCTCACAGTTTGCTGCCGCTATCAACCGCATCGCAGCCAAACCCTGCTTGGCCTTTGTTATCACCTGGTCTATGTGCCCATTATAAGCAAGGCTTGAATCCAAACGTATCCCCAGGTAATTCATTGCCTGCGTTCTTTCCACAGTCTCAGAACACAGATTGACAGTTAGTGTTGGAGTGTTGACAATATGATTATTCAAAGAGAATCATGTCACTATTGCCTTCGTTGGGTTGACCTTTGCCCCAGCTTCAGCACACCAAGTACTTATGCAATTGAGTTCGGTTTGCAGTTCCACAGCAACCTCCTCTCTATCCTTACCCTGACGATACACTAAAACATCGTCGGCATATGACAATGTCCTCCTTGGTCCAGCGATCTGTTCGCTGGTGATTCTCACTGTGTAGGCATTGAACAGCACCGGAGATAATGGTGATCCCTGTGGTAGGCCAGGATATATTGTTTGTTGGTTACGAAGTCTTAACTGCCACATCTAAAAACTACTTTCCGTTGGAAGAGGGCTGCAGCGATCCAACTAAGGAGGAACGGACTTATCTTGAGTTCAAGAAGCTGAAGCATTAGAAAATCCAATGGTACTCTGTTGTATGCGTCCTCAAGATCAATCGCTACAGCAAAAGTTTCAATGCCTGAATGGACACCTTTATAAACATCATGGGCAAAAACTGCTGCATTGATCCAGGTTTCTCTTTTGGGACGGTACCCTCCCAGGGTAGGTGGGAAAACACCTTGCCTATCTAGCTGACTTGATATTTTTCTGGCAATTAACTTCTCCAGCAGCTTGCCTATTGTATTCTGCATGGTGATTACTCGATATCCCTGAATTTTTTTGTGGTCTTTGCCAGGCTTCGGCAAGGGAATCAGATAGCTGTGTAACCACTCCTCCTTGATGCTAGCAAAAAGGACAAATATCAGTCAAACATTGGCATCGATTACACATATTGAACTCAACAAGTGTCTATAGATCCAGGTAGAAATACTCACATTTTTTTCTAAATTATGTAATAATATTAACTCTTAGTCTACCACATATCTTTTAAAGTCACACTGATTATGATTCCAAAATACTAGAAAATCCCAATCTGTGTTTGACAAAAATATTGATTTTACGTACTACTAAAACACCCAAGCGACTAATAAGAACTGTTAATAAAGAAACTTGATTAAACAGATGGACCAGAGAATCCCAGAAAGGGGATCATGAAGGCTAATAGACTACAATGGCTGGGGCATATAGAAAGAATGGAAGATAATAGGGAAACAAAACTCGCTTACACTCAGGAAATAAATGACAGTAGACCCCGAGGTAGACCAAGAAGACGGTGGAGAGATAATATATATACAGACCTACAAGCACTTGGAATCAGTGACGGGCAAGAGAAGGTCAACCAGAGAGATGAATGGAGACGGCTTGTATCTGCAGCAAAGAACCTCAATGGCTCAGAACACAGAAGAAGAAGAAGAATAAGAGGAGACCTTCACACATGCGGAGACCTCCTGGCTGCTATGTGTCTTTAATTTACTATTTTCAATTATAAATTATTGTATCTAAATTTTCTTGTTTATTGTAATGTTTGCTTATTTCGAGCCATCCATAGCCAGTGTTCTTGTCTAGGCCATACCACATGGCCAAGTCATCCAGGTATTTACTTCTCCGCCTTCCCCTTGTTCTCTGCACCTCAGTCTTGCCAGTTGTCACCAAGTTATCCAATATATGTCTTCTTATAACATGTCCAAAATTTTTTTGTCTATCTATGTCTACTTTCTCTAATCAGTTTACGGTTTTCATTTGTTTCTGTCTATCCATGGTATTCTTTGCATTTCCCCTCATAAACCACATTTTCACAGCCATCAGATGTTTTTGAGCTTGTTTGCTCATTGTCCACGCTTCACATCCATATAAAAGTATAGATCCTATGTAACACCTCAACACTCTTTTTCTCGTTGCAATTGGCATCTTTTTATTGGTCAGTACGTTTTTCATCTTGCAAAAGGCCACCTTCGCCATGGCAATTCTTGTTCTAATCTCTTCAAGGGCATTAGATGATATGAATGTTTTGAGATAATTGTACAGATTAACTTGTTTAAGAATATTCTCATTTACTTGTATATTACATTGTGGTATTTCCTTCATCCTAGTGAAGACCATAATCTGTGTCTTCTTACAGTTCAGTTCTAACCCTAGTTGTTCACTGTGTGCAACAACCACATCGACTAAATGTTGCAGATTCTGTTGACTGCAATCAATACTGGATCATCTACTTATCTAACATTATTCATGTTTCGTCCCCCAATGATAATTCCTTTCATATCTATATATATAAAACAAAGTGTATGTATGTAAATATGTATGTAAATATGTATGTCCTTTATTTTTTCGCTAACGGCCCATCCGATTGAGATGAAATTTTCTACACGTCTTCCTTTCATTCCAGAGCTGCCAACTGTGATATTTTTTTAGTGTGAAATCGCCTGCTTACTCAGTATTATTTCATTTTTCATTTTTCATTAAAATGTATATAAAGCTAAGGGACTTAACTCTAGAAAAAGTTATTTCAAGGGGCATGACTTTTAATAACATTGTTGTATAACTTATAGTCATATTGTTGTATCATTTTCAAAGATTTATAAACTCTTTGTCTATAGTTATGTACCGGCATATGAGTTATAATAAATAATGATACAATCTTTTAGACATTTTCAAAGTTTACATAAAAATAATGCATAATGCATAACATTGTAACTCATCTTTCTATACTTAAGAAGTTATCTAAAAGATGTTGAACAATATCATCGCATCTTTAGTGTTTTCCGCCATCATATCGACACGATTCACTTGACAGCACTTCTCAGCGCTATCAAGCCAAGACGCCTTACACATTTCAAGCAGCGGGGGGAAAATGACACGTCGTAATAGCACAAAGAAACAAGCAGCTTCCAAGATGCATAGTGAGGAAACCGACCAGACTATCAAGAAGACGAACCTGCCTTTGGAGAGTCTGCATGCAAGCTGTAATAAAGTATCTGAACCTACAGTCAATGAAACTACCAATAAGAAGAGCGACGACTACCCACAGACGAACACAAAAACTTGTGAGAGGAAGGAGGACCAAGACACCAGAATCAGAAACACTGATTCAAACACAGTCAGATGGGTGGTCAAGCGGCTAAAAATGGAGCTTACTGATCAACAAATACAGAAGCAGCTGCAGGAAGAAAATCTTCACGTCAACATTTTGAAGGCAGAGCGGATTCTTACCTACTCAGAATTAAATGAGATGCTCCACACCAGGGACTGGGCGAACCCGGGCCGGGTCAGGCAGGCAGACAGACAGACAGACAGGCAGACAGACAGACAGACAGACAGACAGACAGACAGACAGACAGACAGACAGACAGACAGACAGACAGACAGACAGACAGACAGATAGACAAAAAGACAGGGAGGGAGGGATGGATAGACGGAGGGATGGGTCTATTAGACAGACAGACAGACAGACAGACATAGATAGATAGACAAACAGACAGACAGACAGACAGACACAGACAGACAGGGAGGGAGGGAGGGATGGAGAGACGGAGGGAGAGACGGAGGGACGGTAGGCAGACAGACAGACAGACAGGGAGGGAGGGAGGGATAGACGGAGGGAGAGACAGAGGGATGGGTCTATTAAACAGACAGACAGACAGACAGACAGACAGAGATAGATAGATAGACAAACAGACAGACAGACAGACACCGACAGACAGACAGACAGACAGGGAGGGAGGGATGGAGAGACGGAGGGAGAGACGGAGGGACGGGTAGGCAGACAGACAGACAGGGAGGGAGGGAGGGATAGACGGAGGGAGAGACAGAGGGATGGGTCTATTAGACAGACAGACAGACAGACAGAGATAGATAGATAGACAAACAGACAGACAGACAGACAGGGAGGAAGGGATGGAGAGACGGAGGGAGAGACGGAGGGACGGGTAGGCAGACAGACAGACAGGGAGGGAGGGAGGGATAGACGAGGGAGAGACAGAGGGATGGGTCTATTTGACAGACAGACAGACAGACAGACAGGAACGGGAACGGGAGCTTATATGACTACTTATATGAATTAAATGAGATGCTCCCCACTAGGGACTGGGCGAAGCCGGGCCGGGTCTGCTAGTCTTCTATATTTCTGAAAATATTTTCACTGTACAGGGAAAAAAGATCTGGAGACATTACACATCCCTGTCTCACACCTCTCTTAATAGGCTGATATTGACCTAATTCATTATCAGTTCTGATAGCAGCTTGTTGTTTCCAATATATGTTTTTTCCAAGTCTAAGGTCTTTGCCATCAATTTTTATATCTGCAAGCATCTCTATCATTTTGACACATCTTACTCTACCAAAAGCGTTAGTGTAGTCAATAAAGGAAAGATGTAGATCTTTATTTACTTCTACATAACGTTTAGTTACTGTTCTCAGCAAATACACAGCAATTTCTGTACCCTTGCTTTCTACAAACCCACATTGTTCTTCTCCTATTTCGGGTTGTATTTTCTTCTTAACTCTTTGCATGATAATTCTTGTTCAATGTTGATTACATTCCAAGGCTCCTGATTTCTTTGAGATTGCAATAAATGCAGAATTACATAATTCATGAGGTATACAAGGTGCTTCTCATAAGTCTTTAGCCTGACCATGAAGGAGTAAGCGGGGAAAATGTAAATTTGACACAGTGCTTATTCCTTCTCAATGTAGCCACCACCTGAATTTATACATTTCTGCCATCTCTGCATGACCTTGAAAAGATCTTCAGAATAAAACAAACTATTTTTCGAACTAAACTAGTTTTCACAAGCCAGTATGACATCTTCGTCACTGTCAAAACAATTTCCTTTCAGCTGTTCTTTAAGATTTGGGAAAAGGAAAAAAGTCTGATGGAGGCAAATCTGGAGAATATGGTGGATGTGAAGAATTTCAATATTCAAATCGTTGGCAGTTTGCAGCACCAGCCGTGCTTTATGGGAGGGTGTGTTGTCTTGATGCAAAGGCAGAATTTGCGTAGCGCTATCCCTTGTTTTCTGGTCACAGCCTATCTTAGTTTGATAAGAAGATCTGCATAGTACTGCCCATTAACCGTGTTGCCATGAAGCATGTAATCTTTCAGTATGACACCTTTGATGTCCCAAAAAACAGTCAGCATCACTTTTCTTGCAGATTTTTGTGCACTTGGCTTGACATGTGTCGGCGAGCCCGGGGTTTTCCACTGCATGCTGGCAATTTTGGATTCTGGGTCATAATGATGAATCCAAGTCTCATCTACCGTCACCATGGTGTCACCGCCTCACCTTTAGAGATATTATTTAGAGGGCTGCAACTCCAGCCCAAGGGACAGAAGAGAGTCACTCAGAGCCCGAGTAATCTAGAGCCTTCTAGAAGGACTGGTCATTGAGTCCAGGGTTCCGTGGACACTGATGTGGCCCGCCTATTGCGGGGTCCACGAGGAACTCGGACAGAGTTACCACCCGTGTCGGATTGGGACACGTGTGGACCGGCAGAGGACAGACGGACTTGAGAGAGGCAACAGGGCCTGCCTTTGAGGGACTCTATAGATATCAATAGATATATAGACATAGGCTAGATAGTTTGCTAGACTGTTGAATGATACTTATGTGTTTGATGTTCACTATTTGTGATATGTAATATAGCGCGGGTCTGTTTACCCACTGCGCCAACGCATACTGTATATGTAAATACAATAAATATTCGATCTCATAGCGAACAGATTTATTGTTGCCTGTATGAACCCAAGTTTAGTTACCTAGATACGAGCAAGACGATGACAGGCTTTTTGGGGGCTAGTTTTCCGGTTTTGGCATAGAATCTATTGTGAAATAACTATTAATTGCCATGTAAAATCACTAAATTGATTTATGTACCATAAATGGTTAACTTTACAAGTTTAAAACATTAGTAGCTATCTAGCAATAAAATAGAATTAATCTGAGTCCCTCAGCAGTGTCTCAGCAGTGCCTAAGCAGTGTGTCTCATTATTGTGATTTGTAAACTATTTTTGACATGACTGTTACATTTTTTGACTGTTACTAATGTTTTCTCACTCTACGAGCAGATTGTTCCGCGAATAGTGGCGCGTGCAACCTATGTAACCTTTACAACAGTGGCGAGATTACAAGACAGGCTTTCTGGGACAACATCGGCGAGTTCTCAGATTGAAAGCTAAGTTTCATGTCATACCCATTGTAACTCTAAGCTGTACTTCTCATCTTTCATCAATGTATTATGTTGCTTCATATTGATTTGTTGGCATATTTATGACCTTGTCACCAATATAACCTTGCATTTTGATTTACACATTAATAATTAAGGGAGTTAACCAAATTTTCGACTACACAACATTTTTTCTAAGGGATTTAACTTTATAAATATTACAAACAAGTAAAACACAAAATGTCTACCTTAGATAAATGCATTGAGCAAGGAATAAAGCTAGGTTATAAAGAAGAGAAATTGTCAGAATGGGCACAGAAAACGCACGCAGAAAACATTGCCCGTGAAGAAAGAGCGATAGAACGAGAGGAAAAGAAATTGCAAATGGAGGCAGAAGAAAAGAAAATGCAAATGCAAATTGAAGAAAAAAAAATGCAATTGCAGGCTCAGGAAAAACAGCTGGAGCTTGAGGCGGCGGCCAAACAGGCCCAATTGAATGCCGAAACACAAATAAAATTAAAACAGATGGAGCTTGAGTCCAACGCAGAAATATCGATAAATAAGCTAAGAAGCAAAGAGGAAGAACAAAAATATAATAAGTATAAAGGCCTCGTGAAGGCGTTCTGCTCAGGAGATTCCATCAGCGCCTACTTAGAAAATTTTGAGTGTCTCATGGCCTACCATAACATCATTAAATCAGATTGGGCATTTATTCTAATGAGAAACTTAGCTCTTGAACCACTAAAAGTAATAGAGACAGTACCACAGGAAATGCGAAAAGACTATGATTACTTAAAACAACGCATTCTCCAACATTTTTCTTTAGATACTGCAGGTTACCAACAACAATTTGCCAAATTATCACCACAACCAAACCAAACCTTTATAGATTATGTCAGTACAGTCCAAGACGTATGCACAAAATGGATCAACTCGGCTAAAACCAACAATAGCCATGACAAACTTAAAGAGCTTATTATTATAGACAAAATAGTTAGCACCATCCCCACACCTTTTGCCAAGTTCTTAAAACAAATGGATTGCAAAAGTATTCAGGAAATAGAGGCAAAGGGGAATGCATTTTTCACAGCAAATAGGGATATTTTTCAGCTGAACATAAGTCACAACGATACAGCAGCTGCAGTAGTGAACACCAAATACTCCAAACAAACAGAGAGTAAATTCAAACCTCGCTCCAATGTCAGTAAACTTGTTAAATGCCAGTATTGCGGTTTGAATCACGACAGTTGCTCTATGTGCGACAAATCGCCGAACTACCCTCACCACCTCAAGATGATGGTGGAGAAACAGAAGACCAAGCGCAATGCTTACCAGAGAGCGGTCAAATGTTTTTTTTGTCGCAGTTTTGGCCACTATAGTCGCTTTTGTGATGGCCGAAAGTTATTGAAACAAGCCAATGCCGCACTAGTGGAAACGTCGTCAGACGAAGAGATTGAATCACTGAATGATTGTGATAATCAACACGACAATGAAAGCGAGCTTGGAAATGCTGTACAAATTATTGACACCATTACAGACAGTAAGTGTAACACCTGTACGAAGTTCCAACTTGACACAACATTACTATGTGGCCACACTATCCCTATTTCAAATGAAACAGCCAACGCTGCTTTGTCATCTACAGGCAAGCTAGTTTTTTCTACAGGGTTTGTAAACAACAAAAAGTGCACATTAATTCGTGATTCCGGCGCAACGCTCTGTGGGATAAAGAAAACATTAATAGACACTAAAGACTACACAGACAAACATGTGACTTGTCGCACATTCTCAGGTACTATAGAGAAATACCCCCTTGCTCTGGTCGAAATTCGAACACCGTTCATATCAGGACAAGTATTGTGCGCAATCCTTGAAAATCCAGTCGCTGATATTATACTTGGGAATTTGCCCAACATACGAGCATGCTCTGAGAAGGAAATCAGAGAGTGGGAGCATAAAAACGGTATTCCCCCCACAAACAGCGATGCTATAGAGAAACACCAGTCATGCTTGTCTCAATCTGCCAAAAGACCAAGGGAGACAACCACTGAGGTAATTCAGAAAGAATTCACCGAGGTGTACAATGCAGGGGCGGTCGAATCTGTAAGCGATACGACCAAATTAAAACCTCGAATTGAGGATGCTACTGATGTACCAAGTACCAAGCCTGTAAATGTGCAACAAAACACACAACACACAAATGCAATAACACGACAGACAACCCATAAAACCAACACTGACCAACTACAGGAATCATTAGAAATAATAGCGCCAAACTCAACTAACATCAATTTTGGAAATGAACAGAAAAATGACCCTACACTTGCACCATACTTTAAGTTAGTAGGACTTAAACCAAAATTAACAAAGAACGCATCGTGGACATTTAGGCTACAGAACAACATCTTAACTAGATTTTACACAACAAAGCAGACCACGATACAGCAAGTACTGTTACCACAAGCACATCGAAACAAAGTTCTAAAAATAGCCCATGACTCCCCTTTTGGAGGTCATATGACATAAGAAATGACCAGGGCTATTGTCCTGACCCAGTTTTATTGGCCAAAGTTTGAGCAAGACATTAAAACCTTTTGTACATCTTGTGTTATATGTCAGAAACTGTTCAACAAGGGGAAGAACCCTACTGCATTCTCTTTAAATAGAAACTTGAAATTATTCCATGTAAATATGTTGAAACCATACTATGCTAGACAGGACAATGAGACAAATGAACTGACTCAACGAACTGGTGACGGAGACGAAACGACAATTTCCCAACGAAATGACACCTCGACAAACGAAGCATCGTTAACGACACACTCTTACGACGACGAAAACGACGAAGACATATGTACATTACCGACAATCTGTGATATCGACAGCGACGACAAATTTGACGACATATTGACAACGATTGATCTCAACGACGACGACAATGACATTGAAGACAATTTACAAACAGTAGCATCTGTGATAAATCAGACAGACGTGGACAACACCGAAATCCCTGTACCAATCATGACTGACGACGGAAGTATAAATGACATACATATCTCTGACACTTTGACACAACAACAGCGACAAGACATTTTGACGATCCTTGACGAGTATAAATCTATCTTTTCTAACAAACCTGGACGCACTGATAAAATAACACATTCAATTGTGCTGACAGATCTGAGACCGGTCAAATGTAGACCATATTCTATTCCTCTCCATTACAGATCTAATTTAGATAAAGAAATTTTAGATTTAGAGAAGAATGGCATTATTCAAAAATCGATGTCTCAATATTCTTCACCGATTGTTCTGGTGAAAAAGAAGGACCAGACAATCCGCTTGTGCATCGACTATAGAGTATTAAATACAAGAACAACAACGGATGCAGAGCCAATGAACAGTTGTGAAGATCTTATCTTAAATATGGCTCAATCATCCTTATTTTCCAAGACCGATTTAGCAAAAGGATATTGGCAAGTTCCACTACACCCTTCTTGTAGACATATAACAGCATTCGCAACACCTCTCAGTTTGTACGAATGGCTATATCTTCCGTTTGGTCTCAAGATTGCACCAGCCACATTTGTGAGACTAACAAGATTGTTATTACACGGAATTAAAAATGTAGTAGCCTATATTGATGATATATGCGTCCATTCTTCTGATATGACTTCTCACCTACTTACCCTCAAACAAGTCTTCAACCAAATCTCTCTTTTTGGACTTACTATCAAACCTTCCAAGGTTGAAATAGGTTATACACAAATAGACTTCCTTGGTCACAGAATTTCTGAAGGCAAATTGTTGACAGATGATAAAATTGTTTCTAAGATCCTTAATCTAGAAGTGCCTACCACCAAGAAACAGATTAGAAGTTTACTTGGCCTTATTAACTATTATTCTAAATTCATTCCACATTGGGCAGAACTCACCTCAGTCTTTTCCGATATGTTAACTAAAAATCATCCATCAAAAATTTGTAAAAGTACCAGCTTAGATGATGCAATGTGTAGATTGAAACATATTTTTTCTAATCCACCAGTCTTACGATTACCCAACATAAATTTACCCTTTATTTTGACCACAGATGCGAGCGCTATCGCAATAGGAGGTTGTTTAATGCAGGAAATGGATGGAGTGAGACACCCGATTCTCTACGTGAGCCGCAAACTAAAGAAGGCAGAGACACGTTATGCCACAGTGGAATTGAAGCTTATTGTTTTGTATATTGAGATTATCTAAGTTCCTCTTAGGTAGTCACTTTGTGGTCCTCACGGACAGTTCGCCATTATTGGTCCTTAACCATGGGTCGCCTAAAAACCATCGACTACAAAGATGGTGTCTTCTACTTCAAGATTTCGACTTCGAAATCCGCCATATTAAAGGTACCGACAACATTATGGCTGACCTATTATCACGGCAGATAAATGCGCCAGTAGAATGACTCTTATCACATCGACCATTAGCCATACTATAAACTGTGATACTTTTAGTCGGTTGCATATAACAGTATAACTCTACACCTGCTAGAGTACTCTCAGTGATTAAGTTAATTACGACACCCACGAACATGATACTTGAAGAGCTATACATTAAGAACTATACTCTAAGAGCTATACTATCAAGTGCCCAAGCTCTAGACCGATTCCAGCAATAAACGTTAACTGTGCGTCAACCAATAAGATCAACCAATGAACTAACTCCGAATTCTGTAAGAACACGTTATATGGGACATTGAGAACATTCCATACTTGCTGTTACTACGAAACTTTACAAACAGCCGAAACAGAACGACATCGACTACAACACTCAAGAGACAGCCATACTAACTTTAACATTCATGGCATAACACGCTAACAACAGGAGGACAACGCGCACATCATCGTTGGATTTAATTATTTAATTAGTTAATTACTAAATATGTATTATATTTGCATTAATGATGTATATAAAATGTGTTAACCTGTAATTTGTACATATTCTAAGTTAATATTACAGGCGGTGCTATTCATAGGCTAAAGAACCGTCCTATACAATTGTCTCTGTGTAAATTATAACCCATTTTTGAGTCATCATACAAGAAGTACATATTTTCTTAAAGGGCAAATATCGCCTAGCCCATTTTTTCTAAGGGCAATAACACTTACCTCAACTTTAATTATATATTTTAACCAAATACTATTTCGAATGAAAGGTGAGTGAATGACTGTGTGAATGGATTAAATGAGAGAACGATACACTTGGCGGACAAATTGTACGCAAAACGTATTTATTTTAATTTGTCTGCGTCTTTCATGTAAAATTGCATGACTTGTCTAAATTGTGAATACATGTTTACTAGTTAGTTTAATATACTTAGCATAGTAGTTAGATTAATATACTTAGTTTAGCAGTTAGGATACATCTAAGCACCACTACTTGGAATGCCTAATCATGTATTTCATGATTGAGGTTATCCCAACTCGTGACGCTTGGAAATAAGCCACACATTCAGCATACACTTTACACAAAACTTAAAACTCAACACTATCAATTTAAAATACATTCACTTTATTAGAAACAGCAACTTAGTAGTCAACACACTAACAAGCCAACAGGGACACATGTAGTCTGAGGGGGATAAAATAACAAGGTAACTACATATGTAGCATTATACAACATACGAGAGTAAAAGTGTATTGAAATGCACACACAAATCAAGATTTGAAAGTGTACTTAATTAGCCAGGACTTCGGTCTTGTTAACTCTCTTTAATACAGAGGTTAATTGTCTGGGTACCAGTTGGGTACTATGAGAAGGGCGGGTTGTAAATACAACTACCAAAACGTCACGTAACTTCGGTCTGATAAGCATTGTTAAGCACACAGGAGACAGAGTGATCTCTTTACCAAATCAGAGAAGTGGTGTATGGGAGAATACATGAGTTTTAGTGCCACTATGTAGGTTACCAGGTTACTGCCCACCAAACCACAAACACCAACTTTATGTGATTCGGTGACAGAATTAGAACATATCTAATTACCCTATAACAAAACGTCATCAGGGGAGAAGGGGGAATCCTGTCACCGCCTCACCTTTAGAGATATTATTTAGAGGGCTGCAACTCCAGCCCAAGGGACAGAAGAGAGTCACTCAGAGCCCGAGTAATCTAGAGCCTTCTAGAAGGACTGGTCATTGAGTCCAGGGTTCCGTGGACACTGATGTGGCCCGCCTATTGCGGGGTCCACGAGGAACTCGGACAGAGTTACCACCCGTGTCGGATTGGGACATGTGTGGACCGGCAGAGGACAGACGGACTTGAGAGAGGCAACAGGGCCTGCCTTTGAGGGACTCTATAGATATCAATAGATATATAGACATAGGCTAGATAGTTTGCTAGACTGTTGAATGATACTTATGTGTTTGATGTTCACTATTTGTGATATGTAATATAGCGCGGGTCTGTTTACCCACTGCGCCAATGCATACTGTATATGTAAATACAATAAATATTCGATCTCATAGCGAACAGATTTATTGTTGCCTGTATGAACCCAAGTTTAGTTACCTAGATACGAGCAAGACGATGACATGGTCGTCAATATGTTTTTCCACCGCCACATTTTGAGCAACTGGCCACAGCAATCAACCTGTGTTTGTTTCTGTTCACATGTCAGCAGGCATGGGACCCAGCGGGCACACGCTTTTCTCATGTTCAGTCTGTTGTGTAAACTTCTAAAAACTGTACTCTTACTCAAATTTGCTGAACCCGATATCTCTGCAATTGTCATTTTCCTATCTTGGTCTATGATTTTCTTCACTTTTTCAACATTTGCATCATTGCACGCTGAGGATGGTCGTCCTGATCTTGGCAGATCAGCAACTTGGGAACAGCCACACTTAAACTGCAAACACCAATTTTTTACAGAAGCATACAAAGGACAGACTTCCTCAAACACTGGCTCCATTTCCTTATGTGTTTCTGTAGGTGTTTTTCCCTGTAACATCAAGAATTTTATCACCGTCCTGGCGTCTGATTTCTCCATTGTTCTGACAAACCGTTGGATGTGGCCATTAGGATGTGTTGGTGCCATACACCATGTTGAGGAGGGAAATTCATAATTGATATGTCCATTACAAATTGAATGAGCCTTACATGTGCCAAATTTCAAATTTCTCCGCCTACTCCTTCATGGTCAGGCTAAAGACTTATGAGAAGCCCCTTTTATCTAAAGTATCATATATTGTGTTCAGCAGTCTGATGACTTGATCTATTCCATATTCTTCTAAAGCATTAATCATTTCTATTGTGATGTTGTCTGAACCGGGGTTCTTGCCAGTTTTCATATGGTTAAGAACATTCTGAACCTCCATCTTCAAATTGATGCTCCTTCATTATTATTTCCAATATCATACTGTGGTTTCTGAAGAAAATGCAAAGAATACCTTGGACAGACAGAAAAAACAATCACTGAGCCCTAAGCCCTACAAGAAATAAATGAAAACCGTAAATTGATTAGAGAAATTAGACATAGAGAGGTTCCAAATGTTGCTGTTATGTAGCCGGGAGCGGGGTACGGGTGAGCGCCCAATCTTACATAAATACCCCCAATGGCTCGTGCATTCATCACCTCTGCAGCAAAAGTCCAACTCCTGGCCTTCTCATGGCGGAACTGTTTTAACTAACAGGAGAACGGGCGACTGCGAGTCACTGGTGCCGAGAAATAACCAGAAAGCTCTAGGTGCGTATGCACGTACATGCATGCGTGCGCAGACACACGTGCCTACACACCTAAACTCAAGTAAGACCACAGTATGCCCTAGTAAAGGAAAGTTGACGGAGGCAACCAGCCAGGAGGCGCACCACAGAAATCAGGATGCCACACAATTATGCCATGAAATATGTCGACTACTGGTAAATGTTATGGTGCTTACTATGCTTTGGACCCCTAGGCAGGTGCAGTGCCTGGCCCTATGCCTCGAAAGTGTCCAACCACTACTGGAGGTCCTTCTCAGGTGTCATGTGGAGCCAGGGGACCTGAGAATAGAGCTTCTGGCCATACCAAACAAAGACTAAAAATAATGCACAGGAATGCGGAGGGAGTCAGCAACAAAAATATAGAACATGAAAACATCTTGGACCAAGAAAAAGTAAGCGTATGTTGCTTGCAAGAAACTCACCTCAACGAAAATATAGCCTTCAAAATCAGAGGCTACCAGTGTTACCGATCTGACCGAAAGGACAGGCGAAAGATGCTGTTAGACCAGAACAAGTCAATATTCTGCGCCTCAGATCAGGACACAATAGATTACGCAACCACATGTATACAAAATTCAAGATTGGTGAATCAGCCATATGCACATGTGGACTGGCGTCGCAGGCAGCAGAGCACATACTCCAAGACTGCCCAAAATACAACATATCTAGGCAAACCTTCTGGCCTATAGAGGCGACAGTGGAAGATAGGCATAGTTCCCCTCGTCAGTGCAGATGGGGGTACATTGGTCAACGATAAGAAAGAAATCCTTCGATGCTGGGCAGAGCATTTCAGCAACATCTTAAATGCAACTTCCTTCTTCGATGATGAAACCGTCAACTGCCTTCCTCAAGTTCCCACTAATGATACACTTGATGACCTGCCAACCATAGTGGAAGTAAACAAAGCCATCCAGCAACTTTCCAGTTGAAAGGCGCCTGGTCCTGACTCCATCCCAGCAGAGATATACAAGGCAGGTGGGCCGGTCCTAGTAGAGCAGCTTCACCTAGTCTTTACAAACATATGGGTGAACGAGACCATGCCACAAGATTTCAAGGACGCATCAGTAGTCCACCTTTACAAACGTAAAGGAAACCGCCAATCCTGTGACAACAATCAAGGCGTTTTCTTGCTCTCAATTGCAGGGAAGATACTCGCCAGAATTCTTCTCAATCGCCTCACAGCCCATCTCGATCAAGGTCTTCTTCCTGAGAGTCAATGTGGCTTTAGAAAAGAACGAGGAACTGTTGACATGATTTTCGCTGCAAGACAGATGCAAGAGAAATGTCAGGAACAGAACTCTGAAATTTTCTCCACTTTCATTGACTTTACCGAGGCTTTTGATACAGTCAGCAGAGAAGGACTGTGGAAGATTATGGCAAAATATGGCTGTCCACGAAAGTTTGTCCAAATAGTGCGGCTATTTCATGATGGTATACAGGAAAATGGTGAACTGTCTGAACTCTTTCCTGTCACCAATGGTGTGAAGTAAGGATCTGTCCTGGCACCAACACTGTTCAGCCTCATGTTTTCAGCTATGCTGACGAATGCCTTCGAGAACAATGACATTGGAATAGACATCAACTACCGCATGGATGGAAAGTTGTTCAATCTCAGAAGGCTGAAAGCCAAAACCAAAACTAACAGTGACACCCTCAGAGAACTGCTGTTTGCTGATGATTGCGCTTTATATGCTAACTCAGAGGCAGACATTCAACACAATGTGTTCAGCTTTCTTATATGCCTGTGCCAACTTTGGGCTCAATACCAATTTGGAGAAAACTGTAGTTATGTACCAGCCAGCTCCAGGGAATAATCACACCATGCCGAATATCAAGGTGATTGGTCATAGACTAAGTGCTGTGGACAAATTCACCTGTCTTGGCAGCACTGTGTCACAAGCTGCCATAATTGATGATGAAGTGAATGCAAGAATCTCCAAGGCCAGCGCAGCCTTTGGCAGACTGTACAAGAACGTATGGGACAGAAATGGAATAAGCCTGCAAACAAAGCTGAAAGTCTATAAAGCAGTTGCATTATCCACACTGCTATATGCTTGTGAAACGGACTGTTTATCAGCCACATGCTAGGAAATTAAACCACTTCCACACAGTCTGCCTCAGGAAGCTATTGAAGATTAAATGGCAAGACAAGATCCCAGACACTGAAGTTCTAGAAAGTTCCCTAAACGCATTTTTTTATGGCGGGCTGCGTTGCGGTAAACGCTCCCAAGATGGCCAGAGGAAACACTTTAAAGACACTGAAAATCTCACTGAAAGCTTTTGGAATTCATCTTGACACCTGGGAGACTGCTGCTAATGAATGACCTTCTAAAAATATTGTGGGGGGGGGGGGGGGGAATGACGTCCTAAAAATATGGTGGGGGTGGGAATGACATCCTAAAAATATGGTGAAGGGGGGCACGGGCCAAAAAAGGTTGAGAACCACTGCGTTATGAGAAGAAATAAATTAGATAACTTGGTGACAACTGGCAAGACAGGTGCAAAGAACAAGGGGAAGGCAGAGAAGTAAATGCCTGGATGGTTTAGCCACATGGTATGGTCGAGACAAGAACACTAAGCTGATCCACGACTCTGGTGATAGAGTGAAATGGCGAATCATGACCGCCCACACTTATCGGCATGGCACATGATGGATAGATGGATGGATTGTGTCGATTTTAAAATGATGAACTTCTTGCTTGGACAACACTGGGGATTCATCAAACATCCAAATGTGGGATAGCATGGCAAAAGATATGCACTTGACAAAGAAATAGTGGCCGTTGAGGGATGAATTTTAAGTTGGAGAAGAAAATATTATCAACAAGCCTCTCATTGATCGAAAAAGAGTTCTACTGCCACCATTACATATACAGCTTGGCTTGATGAAGCAATTTGTTAAGGCACTGAACAAAGATGGTACCTGTTTTAATTATTTATGCAGACCATTTTCGAAATTGAGTATAGAAAAACTTAAGGCTTGAATTTTTGATGGACCTCTACACAACTACTTTGTAATTACCTTTATATTTTTGCTGATAAATTATTACCGTTGTAAAAATACATGTTTTTCTACATAGGTAAGTACGATTTATCAGAAAATTAATCAAACCAAGAGTTTTTCCTTCCTCCTGAAAAAAAACAACAGTTTGTTGTTTGAGATTTATTGAATTAAAATCCAGTTATTAATAAATTGTTTTCACTAATGTATTAAACATATTTCACTATCCTGTTTCAGTTTAACAGCACGCCAGGCAATATATTCCACTTTATTCTTGTCATCAGTTTAAAAAAGAATTAATTTTCCTTACAATTAATTAGTTCAGTCAGTCACTCAAATGCTATTCCCAATACTTTCTGTATTATAGGCTTTCTTATAGGCGTGCACAGATTTTTAAATAAAAAAGGCAGAGTAATCGAGCTTTGAAAAAATATAAATAAATGATCCAGAGTTCGATTTTGATTATACCATTACCTCAACCTCTTTCAACCTAAAAGAGAAGTTATATTAGGGTCCCTCTCTAGCTCAAATTAATAATCATGTGACTGAATCAGCCACATATAGCGGCTGACCACGGTTTTACCCATACAGGATATTAATTTAAATGTGATTGTTGTCCAAAGAGGCTGATTTTTAAAATACTGAGAAGTTTTCATAGCGCTTTATATTCACAGGAATAAGAGCAATTGCAGAGTGTTTAGCCAGATCTAAACAAGAAGAAACCCAAACTGTCTGCAAAACTCTCCTTCTTTTACTTTCTGAAGGCAATCCAAAATTTAAAAACCAGGTTAGTTTTTTTATGCAGTAAATTTTTGTTACATATTTTAAAATAACTATCATCAGCTCAACATATAATTACTACAGTAATAAAATGTTTTATGTTTTGGTATATTTACAATTGGTTACGTTTACGTGATTATGTGTTTGCTACCATCTTTCTACTAACTCTTTAATTAGCATAATTATAATATGATTAATACCAATACTGGAGTTGGGGTAGTGTAATGGCTTGATGCTTACCTGCCGGCCCAATGGTTATGGGTTGAATACGAATTGTTCAAATTGGATTGACCTCCCTGGTCGATCTAGCCTAAAGTGGTACCAAGACATGCCTTAGAAAGTAATTGCAGCCAACATGAAACTGATCACATCATCCACTGAGTGCCAGTTGGTTTATAAAATTATGGGTCTTCTTCTTCTTCTTCGTTCATCCGGAGTTTTTTTTCGGACGTGATTGCGTTGTGCCTGTTTACAGCAGAGCTGCGTTCTTGCGCCGTTAGGCCGACACATCCGACTTCTGCGGGCATTTGTTGACCGGGTTAACCTTCCCGGAAATTATGGGTCTAATACCATTTTCTCAATGTGAATTATGGAGTTTAAAAGAGTCTTTTACCTTTTTTAATGTCATTATCACTCTAATTTTATTATGACCAAAGTATATGTCAGAAGTCGAGTTGTCTCACACTGGCATTTACTTATGGGTGCAGGTCCTGATTCCTTACACTCCAGATCCAAGAGATAAAACTCGGAACAAATATCTCTTGTAAGCTGATTGAAGAAATAGTCCCTGGATACTCAAGTTACAGCCAAAAAATGACTCGTTGAAAAAATAGATTTAGCTACTCTTGGTACCCCCAGGAGTGAGAAAGAGGAATTTAGATAATACAGAATAAGTTTTTTGCAGAAATGCTGCACAGAGCAAATTCAGGACAAATGTATCTTGTAAGCTGATTGAAGAAACAGTCCTTTTATACTCAAGAAAATAGCGAAGAAATGGTCCTTTGAAAAGTTAGATGTAGCTGCACTTAGTACCCCCAGGAGTGAGAAAGAGAAGTCTAGATATGCAGAATAAGTTTTTCACATAAACGTTGCATCAGGCAAACTCAGGACAAATGTCTTTTGTAAGCTGACTGAAAAAACAGTCCCTGGATACTCAACAAAAGAGCCAAGAAATGGCTTGTTGAAAAGATAGATGTAGCTGCTCTTGGTACCCCCAGGAGTGAGAAAGAGGAATCTAGATAAGTAAAATTAGTTTTTGGCATAAACACTGCATAGTGCAAATTACCTCCCTGACTTACTCCCTCCTGGAAAGATATATTTGCTCCCCCACTAACTGTGATTTAAAGGAGTTTACAAGCACTTAAGCTACACATTCTTAGAAATATGGAAGAACTATGAGTTTTAAACAAACTACCATTGTGCTTATTAACTTTTCATGGTCGTTCGACGATGGACGATATGAATAAATCAAACGTGTTGTTGAAACGTTAATATGTTGATGATTATTATTATAGTTGATGTTCTGATATGCTGGTGGTATGCGATGAGAGAATGATGTAATATCAAATGGCATGTACACCATGTAGAAAAACAACATGTACGTAACTTATTGACACAACTGATGAAGAATCCTTTTATATGCATTCTCCACTTTGAGACACGTAGCACAACAGCTTGCAGAATTCATACTGGGTGTCCTTGCATGAGGATCAGCCGCTCTGTTATGTGAGTGGATTGCTGACTGTCCATGATTCCTATGAGAGCTGTAATGAAACAAAACGAGGATGTGTAATATCTATCTGTCTACACATTTCAGATCGTATATATATATATCTATATATATGTGTATGTGTGTGTGTGTGCGTTCGTTCATGTAAACATATATAATTGAGTGCTGCTCATCTAAGTTCACCTCATCTACTCCATCTCTCTTTCTCCTTCTCTCTCTCTCTCTCTCTCTCTCTCTCTCTCTCTCTCTCTCTCTCTCTCTCTCTCTTCTCTCTCTCTCTCTCTCTCTTTCTCTCACTAGTTAGTTAGTTAGTCAACAGATCATCCTCATTGCACATCGAACCATTCAGTCCATAAGTGCTCGGATGCCCTCCTCAGTAAATCCTGCAGTGTGTAGCAATTGACGACTCTAGTTCTGTGTTGGTTTATTAATCTTCTTTGACTTCCTGTGTAGTATTCTTGTTTGGCCACACCTTTTTTAATTTCCTGTTCTCCCAGTCTGACCAGGGTTGTAGATTCACAGTCATCACTTGGTTCTCGCAAAAGTCTTACTTCTCGTATTCAGAATGTCAGCCTGGTCCATGGCTCGTCCGCCTTCCACAGTAGCCTTGCCTGCAAGGTTGTCAGCCCGCTCATTTCCTTTCACACCTGCATGCCCTGGCACGAAAATGAAACTAATATTTACCAGCCGAGACCGCTCCAGAGAAAGCAGCCACTCTCTTCGGACCCTTCCCATCTCTATCTACTTGAGCATGCTCATTGAGTCACTAAGGAAACATGCCTTAGTGAATGTCTGTGTCTCAACCCATGTTATTGCTTTACTTACTGCCATGACTTCCATAGTCAGGCTACTTGTGGTCAAAGCAAAAGCCCAGAATCTTCCTTTACAATTTTCCCTCCGGCCTGACCCATAAAAGCCCATGAACTTCTCACTCGTCGAATGACCATATGTGTAAATGACAGCTTCACCCTCCAAAGAATTCTTGAAAATCAAAGCCTGTACTTCCGCCTCCACAGCAACCAGATTTTCTTGTCTGCATTGTCTGTCTAGTTGGGTGCAAACTGAAAAGGGCGTGCAGAAATCTGTTGGCATTCGTACCCACTCCTCACCAGGTTCTAAGTCTTCAAGTGAACACACCTATTGAAGAATGTCTTCTTGCTTGACCCATCTATGACTTTCTGCTTTTTAACCTGCTGCCCTTTACCTTCTTAATTTCACTGTGCAGTGGATGTTGTGTGTTTGTGTTGATTCTGAGGTAGCACATGCGCTGCAAATTTCTGTCCCCAATGGTTCTAAAATCAAGAAGGTAGCGCATCACCCTGCATGCTGTATTTCTTGTACATCCAAGAATAATACGCATAGCTTTGTTCTGTATCTTTTCGCAGCCAAACCTCGCTTGGCCTTTGTTATCACCTGGTCTATGTGCTCATGATAAACAATACTTCAATCAAAACGTATCCCCAGGTAGTTCATTGCCTGCATTCTTTCCACCGTCTCTGAACCCAGATTTACAGTTGGTGTTGGAGTGTTGACAATATGATTATTCAACGAGAACCATGTCACTGCTGCCTTCGTTGGGTTGACCATTGCCCCAGATTCCACACACCAGTGCTTATGTGATTTAGTTCTGTTTGTAGATCCACAGCAACCCGATCTCTATCCTTACTCTGACAATGCACGAACACATCGTCAGCATATGACAATGTCTTCCCCGATCCTCTGATCTGCTCGCCGGTAATTCTCTAAATTTCACATACAACGACAAGAAAACAGTTTTCACAGTAACACCGTAAAGGAAGAGCTGAAACAATAAGTAACAGATAAAATCCACAACTTTAAGTTAGGAAGAGTAAACAGAAACAGAAAACTAAAGTAGACTTCACAAAAAAAGACAAAAAGGTAACCAAAAAAACATTTTTTACCTAAGGTTTTAGCCAGGAACCCTGCCACTAGACTCCTTACTGAAATCAAGAATGTACACGTACATAAAACCCAGAGTCTGACATTCCTTAATACGACCTTCCACATTCGTGAGGGTTTCTCATGCATCACTGATTGATTATGGACTAGGACTGCTCACTGTTTCAAAGAGTCAGCTGGTGAAATTAGAGTGCATACAGAACGAAGCTATGCAGGTCATTCTGGGATGCACCAGAGACACCCCAGTAGTATGTATGCGTTACATCCTTGGTCTGCCGAGTGTTGCTGGTAGGCACAAGGTGATGCAGGCAAAGGCATACCTCAGAGTAGCTGCAGACACAGATCACCCGTTGCATGAGGCGCTGGAAGGGTTAGAGTCTGATAAGAGGGAAATCATGGATGGCTCAGGCGGAGGATGCAATCAGACAGTTGTGCATCTTGGAGAACATTAGGCGAGGAGAGGAGTGGGTCAGAGTGCCAGCGGAGCAGTCAGACTTGTGCAGAGTTATAATCACATTGAGCCGGGAGTGCAGGGAGTGGCCAGCAGGGGCCACAGAAGGGGAAATCCAGCAACTAATTTAGGATAATGCTCGCTTGGGTTATGTGATTGTCTACACAGATGGTTTGGTGTCAAGAGGTAGGAGAAGTGCCTGGAGATTCTTAGCAAAAGCTAATGGTTGACGTTTGGTGCAGGAGAACCTGGCGTATGATACCACAACATCTAGCTTAAGAATGGAGGTGAAGGCGGTCAGTGCAGCTTTCCGCTGGATGGAGAACATGATACATACACACATCGTAATTGTAACAGACTCAGAAAGCATGCTGAGGAGGGTGAAGACAGGCAGGCTTCGTGCAGAGTGGCTTGCTTCACTTCGGAGGTCATGGGTGGCAAGCATCACCTGGATCTTTTCTCCGGGGCATGCCGGTGTGCTGGGTAATGAACAGGCTGACAGATTGGCTGGCTCTGTAAAACTTGGTGGAGTATTGATGCATGACAAGGCAGACGTGGTTGCGGCCTTGTTGGAGCATGTGTACACCCCGGAGGAGGAGATCCAGCATCACCTGGATCTTTTCTCCGGGGCATGCCGGTGTGCTGGGTAATGAACAGGCTGACAGATTGGCTGGCTCTGTAAAACTTGGTGGAGTATTGATGCATGACAAGGCAGACGTGGTTGCGGCCTTGTTGGAGGATGTGTACACCTCGGAGGAGCAAATGGATCACCATAGTCTGGCAAGAATGAGGCAGCGAGGAGGGATCTGGCCGACGCTCGACGCTCAGAGGAAAGGCAAGACGGACATATAATCAGATTGCTACTGGAACTATTAGTGTTGGAACTCTTCGCTGGCTGCTGAGGATGGGGACGGAGTGCTTATGGGAATTCTCCGAATGCTGTGATGTCAGTTCCTAAATCAGTCAATCAATCTCATGCATCAGTCGCAACGTTATCTATGCGATTACCTGCACACGTTGCGACATGAGATATGTCGGTGAGACAGGCTTACATCTTGCTGACAGATTTAGACAACATCTTTCTGATATCACCAGTGGTGCTCACAAACCAGTATCCATGCATTTTAATGTCCTGACCACTGTGGCGTGGCCGACATACAGATCACGGCCATCAAATCATGTGCATACCACGAACGGGATCGGAAGACATTGGAAAACCGTGTCATCTTCCAGTTGGGCACATTCTCCCCCCATGGCCTCAATGTCTAACACAGTTTCATTTAACTTCCAAACCCCATCCCCTCCCACCCCTTAGTTCATAGTCCACTATCCAGGTATTTGCAGGTCCTTTGCAGGGCGTCGCAGTCAACTTTCTTGGAAGTTTTGTGTTCAGTGTTTTGCTATCGTTTTCTGAATGACATTTACTCATGCCCCTCAGTGAGGACCAACACAATGTAATCTTCTTCAGCTGTGTTTCAAGCGTTTAACGAGAATTGCCAATTGTGAACTGCGTCCGCGACATCTTTGCCAATCCCAATTTTTATTTTTCCGCTCACATGGGCTCTCCACCTCCATACCCCTCCCGCTTATTCTCCCACCCAGCGGCTCAGCCAATACCTGAGCTTCTGACGGGATTTACTTTTGACCAGTTGACCATACATCTGGTCCGTACAATCCACTGACAGTCGTCCAAAGCGTGTCAATCGCTCCTAGCAAGGATACAGATTCAGATAAGTACCTTTAATTAGTTTAATATTGTCATGTAGTGTGTTTCATGTAGTTTTGTGTCGATTTGTGTTTGTTCTGTGCTGACGAAGGCTTTGGCTGCAACATCCAATTTGTTTCTTGTAGTCGTGTTTCAGTAAAACTCACAATCTACTTCTCGTTTTTTGGTGATTCATTCATTTACTGAAGTCAAGCAAACTGAGATTGTAATACCTCTCCAGAAGGCTCCCCTTGTAGGCTTAACTGTGCTTGCAGCTGAGTGTTGTTGGCAATGCCTGGTATTTAAATACTGATTTCTTCCCTGCCATCAATTATGTCTTCTCTCCTCCCCTAATCACTTTGGATGCCTCATGATCTGTATCATTTAAATCCCCCTCACTTTCACTATGAACTGTAATTTCACCTGCCAATCATCTTTTGATCGGCCTACACCATGCATCTGAAACATGCTTTGGTCGCTGCTCGGAAATGCGATTAGTTATGTAATAATTCCAATCTGCTGTTTCCAACCTCGCTTTCCATGTTTGCTGGCATTTGAACTTTTAATCTGCGTTTAGCGAATATGTGTCAGTGCAGGTGGTAACCTCCAAATGCCGTTGGTAAGTGCACACATTTGTCCAACTGAAAGTCTCCTCTCAGTCTGGACTTCTGTGGCGATGGGTTAACTGATGGGAATGTTTTGGCATTTTATGAAGCCAGAATATTACACTTTTACGGCTCCTTCACTGCTTTAGGGTGATCACTAGTGGCGTGAAATTGATATTTTACAACCTCTATAGAAGCCATACTGTTTACTTTGTGCGATAGCGGTTCTATTTGCACAATTTTGTGTCATAGAATTAAAAACACCGAGCAGTGCAGTGAAGTTTTAATTCTCAATTTTCTCATTCCTCTTGGGTTTTATTCCTTTGTTGGGAAATGAAAAATATATTATGATATTGCCGAGGCGTTCTGTCACAGTATGTCAAATAGAATTATAGAAAGGGCACAAACAATGCAATATATTCTCAGAACACTATTAGAAAGTGCAGTGTAAGTAAACACTTGTCTGTACTTCTACTTCATGGACTACACAAAAGCATTTGACAGTGTTAAAGATGAAACAATAAAACTACCAGAACATTTTAACTGATGGCAACAGTCTGCATTTAGTAAAAAAAATATATTTTCAGCAAACAGTAGCTATAAAGAATCAACAATCATTTAGTACATATCAATGCATGTTTACTTTCTCCCGATTTAGTTTCAATATAATGAGCATATAAATGAGATCTATAGAAACTATACCATGGAGGTCATAATATAAGTAACTTGTGTTATGCCTTGATAGCAACAAGTCAGAAGGAACTACAGAAAATGATATTTTCAGTACTTATAGTAAGTGCAGAAATGGACCTTAGCTTGAATTAATAGGAAGGCTGAAGTAATGGCAATTTCAAAGAAATAGATATTGCTAAATGTACAATTACAGTCAATGATATCAGATTAGTGTAAGTACAGAAATTCAAGTATCTAGACACACGGATAACATCCAAGATAAATAACTGAACAAGCAAACACTATATTTTATAAAATGAAGAACATACAATAAATTCATATTGTTGAGGATTAGAAATATAATTTCCTGCATGTTACATAGAACCAGTTTTAAACATACGGCTGTGAATCCTGGACAATTAGGAAACAAGAAAATAAATCCATTGAGACCCCAGAAATGTGATTTTAAAGAAGAAGAATGAAAATTCTTTGGGCAGACTGCAAAAATGAGTAATATAAATGTTTTGAAAGAGACTTGAGACACAAAACACCTTATCACAAATAGCAGAAACAGGTTTTCATCATATTTTGACCTATTTCATGTGAAGAGAAATGTTGGAATATGTTGTGATAGAGTTGAGTTGAGCTAGGAACTGACATCACTGCACTCAGGACATTCCCATACGTGCTCAGTCCCTTTGTTCAACAGCAAGCGAAGAGTCACACTACTAATCATTCCCACCGCTATCTGATTGAAAGTTTTCCTGGTCTTCCCTCTCAGTTTTGAGATTCTCCCAGAACCCCTGCCAATCCCCCGCAATCTCATACTTTCCGCATACAGGTTCTCAATCTGTTCCCCCACCTTCTTCACCTGGTCCCACAGGCGCTCGACCACCTCCTTCTTGTCTATAAGTAATCTACCACCAAGAGGTGCATTCCCTGCCAGCCTATCAGCCTGTTCATTCACCCACACTCCCACATGGCCTGGGCAAAAAATCTATACAATTCTTACAATCTGTAACCTCTGAAGCGAGGTGAGCCATTCCACATGAAACATTCCTTTCTTCACATTACTAAACATACTCCTTGAGTCCGTGATGAAGACAGTATGTGTTGCATTGGTCTTCTCTAACCAACGGAATGCCACCTCCATTCTTGAGCTGGAGGTCGTAGCCTCATATGCCAGACTCTCCTGTTTTAAGAATCGTCCATTAGCCTTTACAGTGAAACCCCAACCACTTTGTCTGTTTCTCACCAATGACCCATCAGTATATATCACCATGTCACCTTGTGACAACTGGACGGATTTGTGGAAAAAGAAATAGAGAAAGATTGCGAGAGATTCTTGACATCCTTAAGTCATGGCACAGAAAGGTGTCATCAAGCATAATGATACACACTGTTAGAGATTGCAGATATGAATAAACTTGATTACCCATACTAGTTGGCAGTGCACTAGATGACGATGATTGTACCTTTTTTTAAATTGGCAGTCCATAGATAAAAGGAATTAATTTTCTATGCTATACTCGACACAAAAATGGGGTATCTGTCATGATTACTGAGCTTTTCATAATGTCAACAGGTCTATAAAGGCCTCATCGCTATTTTGCCATGCAATTCACCTAAAGCCCAACAGTTTGCATGTAATGCCCTTCGAATAGTTCAACCAATAGTAGCTTCAGTCAACTATGCAATAATTGAACCTTTACTGAAATTACTTGGAACTCTTCATCTTGAAGTTCAGTTTGAAGGTAAGATGCTGTGTTATGTCGTTCATGAAAAGTATGTTTATTATTAGTTAGTATTTTACACAACTGCACACCAATATTCTATGTATATGTGACTTAACATAACATCCATGCCGTTAACACAGATGGTACAAATTTGCATATATTATTTGTGCTTGCTTGCTTTGAACTCAAACGTAGTCCATACACGCTATTTATAGTAGTGATGGACTGAATTTTGCATTTGGATTAGCTTTCCCTATTAACAGTGTCCCTTGTCATCAGGCGAACTCACTCAAACTTCAGAGGTTCTTGTAATTTACATCCCCAAGTCAAGGACGACAGGTCAACATTTTAGTCCAGCTGTCCGGTGTAGGGATTGAACCGCTAACCTTGGCATCAGCACAACAGATGTTTAAGAATACACGTTCTTACCTATTTGGCCATGGTGGACCTGCGCATATATTATTCATAATATTGAAATATCTGCTGATGAACTTGTCTTTAAATAGATCAGTTCTTATTGTTTAGAAAAGTTCAGTGATTGTTCCGTTACATATGGTTAGTAGGATACTTCTCTGTGTATTACTAAGACCATACGGGAAGCAAAGAACAGTAACGATGTGACCTACCATGCATTTTTTAAAAGATGACTAAGGCATTTTCCTATCGAATGTTACTGTGCTCCTTAAGGGAAGCAAAGAATAGTAACACAGTGTAACATACCATACATGACGTAAGATGCGACGAATGAGGTTTAGGCATGGTGCTGGCTGATACTATCACAGAATTATGCAATGATATATATAATACTGGGTACATCCCCAAGGACTTGAAAACATCCATTTTCATCACACTACCAAAGAAGCCAAGAGCTGTTGATTGTAAGGATTACTGAACTATTAGCTTAATGAGCCACATAACTAAGATGCTACTCAAGGTCATACAAGAAAGAATCCAAGATAAAATACATGAGGAAGTAGCTGAAGAACAATTTGGGTTCCGCAAAAACAGCGGCACCAGAGAAGCAATTATCTGTTTGAGGATGTTAATTGAAAAAATATATAGAAGTTCAAAAAAGTATATATGTATGATTTATAGACTACAAGAAAGCTTTTGATAGAGTATAACATGAACGACTAATTACATGCCTTCAAGATATAGGAGTAGACGGAAAGAACATCTGACTTATTAGTAACTTTTACTGGGAACAAGCGGCGTCTATTAGATGCGGAAATAACTATTCGTCACCTATAGAGATAAAAAGAGCACGGCAGGGATGTGTACTATCCCCAAGCCTCTTCAACCTATACACAGAAAGAATTTTTAAAGAAGTTGAAATGCTTGGACTTAACATCAATGGAAGAATCATAAACAATCTTAGGTATGCTGACGATACAGTGTTTCTAGCAGAAAGTGAGCAAGAGTTACAAGACCTAGTGGAACAAATAAACAGGTAAAGTACAGAATATGGCTTAGATATTAACATCCAAAAAACAAAAACTATGATAATTAGCCGTGAAAAGAAAATGTAATCGATGTTCATCACAGTAAACGGGGAGATACTGGAACAAGTAACAGGTTTCTTCTATCTTGGACATATAATAACAGATGATGGCAGAAATGAAATCAAAATCAAAAAGAGAATAGGAATGGCCAAAAATGCTTTCAACGGCATGAAATCAGTAATAATATCTTGAGAGGTTAATAACTCATTAAAAATGAGAATTATCAAATGCTACGTATATTCAACGCTACTGCATGGTGTGGAAGCCTGGACATTGAACAAGCAACTAGAAAGTCGCATAGAAGCCCTGGAGATGTGGATATACAGACGAATATGTCGTATTTCATGGAAATGAAAACAATCAAATGTAGAGGTTCTAGAAAAACTGGGAATGAAGAGAGAGTTGATGAAAGTAATAAAGAGGAGGCAAGTGAAATATTTTGGCCACGTTAAAAGACATGATACTCTTATAAAATCCATACTGGAAGGCAAGATTGAGGGCAAGCGAGCAAGAGGTAGACAATGATACATGGGGGAAGATAACATCAAGAGATGGATGAACATCAGCCTGACAGAATGTACAGTCAAGGCGAGAGACAGACAGTGTTGGAGATCCATTACAGCCAACCTTCATTGTGGAGACAGCACTTGATTGATTGATTGATATTTATTGCAATCCCTAAGAAATCATGAGCCTTGGAATGTGATCAACATCAAACGATTAGTATAATGAGCCACATCATGAAGATTTTGTTAAGAATCATCATGCAAAGAGTTAGGAAGAAAATACAACCCGAAATAGGAGAAGAACAATGTGGGTTTGTAGAAGGCAAGAGTACAGTCAATGCTGTGTATATGCTGAGAAAATTAATTGAACGTTCTATAGAAGAAAACAAAGACCTACATCTTTGCTTTATTGACTACACACACATAGGCTTTTGATAAAATAAGACATGTCAACATGATGAAGATGCTTGCAGATCTACAAATTGATGGGACAGACCATGCATTGTGTTGGTCTCCAAATGCCTCCAAATGTTTCTCTATGTCCGTTCTGTTATGGTCTAGTCTTGCATAGCTATGATGTTGTCTTGCTTCTCTATTTCATTTAGTATCATGGATGTCTTCGAAGAACTTGCATTCTTGCTTATTTTTTGTTGTTGTATTACATGTTGTGTATATTTGTATGGATGGTTTTGCGACGGTGGCATGGAGGAATATCAACAGCAGAGTTGATCCAGAAAATCAAAGACCGAGATGTGTGGAGAGTCATGAACGCCTACGCCAGTTGGCACGGCACGGCACTTGATGATGATGAGTAATTGCCAGTTCTTTTATTCTAATTGTTATGATTCTTTCTGATATATATTTTATTTCTAATATTCTTCTTGCTAGCCTTGTTCAGTGACTATTCCTACACAGTGTCTTGCTCTTTCTTGTTGTTCTACTCCAAAGCAGACAAGCGTATAACTGTGGTGGATCGCCTTGCACCCATTCCCTTTTATTCTGATGATCACTATTCCCGTTAGTCAAATTTTCCTCGTATCCATTGTTTCTATGAGTTCTTCTTCTTTACTGTTAAAATTGCAGATGCTCAGTGTGCCAAATTTTTGAATCGCTGATCTATCTCGTTGTCCTTTAACATTGCTGGGTCAGGCTGATTATGCTTCTTTATTTTTCTTTGAATCACACCCTGCTAAATATCAATTTGAATCATCATAAACTAAGTGTTGTGGACAAATTCACCTATCTTGGCAGCACTGTGTCACAAACTGCCTCAATTGATGACAAAGTGAATGGAAGAATCTCCAATTCCAGCATGGCCTTTGGTATACTGTACAAGAATGTGTGGGACAGAACAAATGAACGAACAAACTTTATTTTCAATTCAATGGACAGAAATGGAATAAGCCTGCAAACAAAGCTGAAAGCCTACAAAGCCAGTCGTATTATCCACACTGCTATATGCTTGTGAAACCTGGACTGTTTACCAGCAACAAGCTAGGGAATTAAAGCACTTCCACAAAGTCTGCCTTAGGAAACTATTGAAGATTAAATGGCAAGACAAGATCCCACACACTGAAGTCCTAGAAAGAGCGTCCATGCCCAGTATTCACACTGTACTAATGAAAAATCAGATTCGCTGGGCTGGTCACTTGACTCGCATGCCAGATCACACTCTTATTTGTGAACCACTGAACAAATGCGACTGTAGGTTGATGTGCAGTGACCTAAAGGACTACTAAATGATGCAAGCAATGAACGGTGTCGCTAAGGCAACCGGTTTATTTTTACCAGCCAATTGGCAGTTGATTTTGGAATAGCCCTCGTACTATACATAATACTGCTGTCAAAATGCCAACACAAAAGCTCGCCCCAAAAAATACAATTCACTGTCGATGGAAGTGGCAGTAACTAGAAAACCAGTAGCCACACATTATTGCATAAAGCAAATCCAGTTAGTTCATTTATCCTAAAATGCGGTGCACGTCACAAACAACCGCGGACAGATGCACTCTACCAACCTGCATAGATATATTAGGGACATTCATTTGAAACCCGTTACAAAAGCTTTATTGCAAAAGCATGAAAGAAACATTAACAGGTGTGGTAGAATTAAACAAAGCATTCATTTTGAATGAATTATGCGCCATGGGTTGGTCAGAAGAAGTCATAGATGCCGTAGGCATTCAGGCAAGCATCTCATTGCTTATGTAGGCAGTGAATGCCGTCCGCAAAAAAGGATTGTGGTTACTCACTGAACCAAGTGTTTACCGCATTCATTGTGTCTGCATCTATGTGAAATCATTGCCCCTTGAGAGCTTTTTTTTTTAGGTCTGAACAAATGAAAATCACATGGTGATAAATCAGGACTATAGGCTGGATGTTGCAGAATTTTTCACTTCTTCCTTGCTAATGCTTCCTGCACAATCTTTGCGACATGCGGACGAGCATTATCGTGCAACAAAATCACACCACAAGAAAGCATGCCGGGTTGTTTATTCTTGATGGCTTTTTGCAGCTTGTCTAGTGTTTGCAAGTAGTGGGTAGAGTTGATGTTGACACCAGGTTCTTTAAAGTCGCCCAACAATAGCCCTTCATGGTAAAAAAAATGCGCTCAGCATAACCTTACCAACGGAAACCTGTAACTTGAATTTTTTGGCTTTTGGTGATCCAGGATGCTTCCATTGCATGCTCTCTCTTTTGCTGCTTGGCTCAAAGTTGTGACACCATGATTCATCGCCTGCCACTATGCGGAAAAGAAATGCATCACCCTCCACTCTGTAACGCAGCAAGTGGTTCAAACACCATCCCATGCGTTCCTCTTTTTGGTGGTCAGTCAACATCTGTGGTACCCAATGTGAACACACCTTCTGATATTGCAATTTCTTACGAACGACCTTTTGAATTGTCCTAATTGACACATCAAATTCGTTCGCTACTTAACGTATGCTTTGACAATGGTTCATCTGTACTGCTGCATCAATTTTGGCAATGGTTTTTTCTGTTGCAACAATATGCGCTTGAAACGGCTGTCGAAAATCTGTCATGAACTGCCGTTCTTTCCGCAAGATTCGTGCCCAGTCTGTCACTGTTGTCTTCGACACACATTTGTTACCGTACGCTGCCTGCATTCTTTGATGAATGTCCAGTGGTCGACATCCTTCAAATGAAAGAAACTGAATCACCGCTCTTTGAGCTTCTTTGGATGGATTTTGGATCAACCCAGCCATTTTCTCAACGGTCAGAAACAGAACCTATGCATTATGGCACGATAAACACGTGCTCTTTTATTCATTGGTCAGTTCTTATCACATGACTATGACATGATCATGTTCAATGTAAGCAATTACACGCGGTTCGGCACGAACGGATTTCAAATGAGCGCCCCTTATACTATGCATAATGCTGCTGCCAGAATGCCAACACAAAAGTCATGCTACGAAAAACAGAGTTCGTCGTCGATGGAAGCGGTAATCACTAGAAAACCAGCGGCCACACATTGTTGCATAAGGCAAACCCAGTATGTTCAGCTTCGGTGACCGCCATTTTTCCGAACATGCATTTCACGTCACGAACAACCATACTTTACATGAAATCCACAGCTCACGGTGTCGCTCCATGCACTCAACTCAACAGCATGGTGACGGAACCTTGCACTATCAGTCCAACATGAGGAAAATACTTTATCAAACCGCAGTCACAAGCATAAACACTCCAGAGGCCTTAACAGCTCACCGCCTAACCTCCATGACAAATGAGGAATATTGTGGAAGCTACGCTGGTGTGATTTTATAGAAGAATGATGAGAACACCATGGATGAATAAAAAGACCAATGAAGATATGCTGAAAGAAGTTAATTCACAAAGGGAACTGGTTACTCGCATCAGAAGATGATCATTCTTTGGGCAAGTCATGAGAGAGGAAAGTTGGAGTATGTGGTCACAACAGGAAAGCTGGAGGGTAAGAGAGGCAGAGGGAGACTATGAGAGAAGAGACAGCTTGATATCATGGCATGGAGGAGCTTCAGTATCACAAATGATGCACAGCACAAGAGACTGAAGGTTGTGGACAGACTGATTACCAGAGCCACATTTCATAGACTATAAGAAGAATTTGTGTGTGTGTGCACGCATCTTATGTCTGTGTGTGTTTGCGTAAAATAATAAAACCTGTTAAATTATATTCATAAGCACAATTTAATTAGGGGTGTACCGGATTTTGGCTCCGGCTCCGGCAAATCCGGAATCCGGCCATTTTTACAAATCCGGCTTCGGCTCCGGCTCCGGTCCAATTTTGCCGGATTTAGGCCGGATTTGTGTTGCCTAGTCACGTGAATTTTCTGTACATGTTTCATGAGGCCAAGCCGAATTTTAGGCAATAGCACAGTAGCACTTCCGGTTTACTATTTCTCGCTGATGTAAATAAGAATTTTAAGGGGAAAAAAACACTCATTTTGAATTGTAATGGTGCATTACTTCATGAGTTTGTGGGACTTGAATATTTCATATTTTCGTAAATTTCTTTGGTCTTGCCCATAAAATAAAATGGCATCAAAATCTAAGTCATACAGCGCCGTTTGGGATTACTTCAAGGTTAAAGACGATGATTCAGCGAAGATAAAGTGTAAGTTGTGTGACAAACAGTTATCGCGTGGACGATAAGATCGCCCCAAAGACTTCTCAACATCATCAATGCAGACCCATTTGCGATCGATGCACAGGAAAAGCTATGACGAAATGATGGAAAAGAAAGCATCACTGGAGGCCAGTGTATTGGCGACCACATCTATGATGAATTCTGGGACCGTGTTTGTACAAAGCAAGCAGCAGTACCCAGCAGTCAATTGTGCAGGCATGGGACCGGGCCAAAATTTGGGACATCAACAGTCCCAATGCTAAACGCATTCATGCTGCCGTAGCCCAAATGATAGCCATAGATATGGAGCCTTTTCAAGTAGTGGAACGACCAGGTTTCAGAGAGTTGATGCATACAATGGAAAAAAGGTATGAATTGCCTTCAAGAAAGTACTTTGCTGAACATTTCATTCCTGATATGTGTAAACGTCTCAAGGTAAAAATTGCAGCAATGATATCTGACACTGATTACATATCATTCACAACAGATACGTGGACAGCTGAACACACCACTCAGTCATTTATGGGCCTCACTGGCCATTGGTTAACAGACTCCTTCGTTCACCGCAGTGTAGTCTTCCATTGTATTGCATTTGATGAACATCACATGGCCACAAACTTGCTTGCACATTTTGAAATGATGCTGGATGAGTGGTCAATTGCACGTGAGAAGTGCCATGTTGTTGTGAGAGACAATGCATTCAACATTGTCAAATGCTTTCGTGATGGCAGCTATTCAAGTGTTGGATGTTTTGCACACACACTGCAGCTGTGTGTGCGTGATGGTCTTTTGAGTCAAAAGTATGTTGCTGGCATCATCAGTACTGGAAGAAAATTGGTAGGACATTTCAAACACTCTTCTTCAGCAACCAGTCGTTTGCATGAACTTCAAAATGAATTAAACCTACCACAACATCAGCTTATCCAGGATGTGACAACACGATGGATCTCAACGTTCTATATTCTACGACGTCTGTTAGAACAACGGCGCAGCATCAGCCTGTACTGTGTTGAAATTGATTCGCTAACTGGGCTAACGGCACAGCAGTGGGCAGTCACGAAGAATGTGGTAGCTACTTTGGCACCATTTGAAGAAATCACACGTGAAATAAGTGCAGCTCAGGCATCAATATCAGTTGTGATCCCATTAGTGAAAACACTCATGGCTTTCCTCCAGAAAGAAGGTAGTGATGCTGGGATCAAAACTATGAAAGCAGCCCTGCTTGAAGCTGTTAGCAGCAGATTTGCGGACATTGAATCCAACAGTATTTACACCTGTGCCACACTACTGGATCCTCGATTCAAGCTGTGCTTCTTCTCCGAACGTGGTAGAAGTGATGCACGAGCCCATCTGCTGTTAGCAGCTAACTCCATTATTGATTCAGCAAACACAGTCAGTCCACAGGATCCATCCGCTACTAGTAGTAGTAGTAGTACTAGTGTTTTGACTTCTGTGAGCACTGCCACACAGTACGAGTCCAGCCTATGGAGCTGTTTTGACACAATTGTCGAGGAAAATCCCACCACAGATCGTTCTGCAAGTGCCGAAGGCAACAGCATTAACACTGAGGTGACACAGTACCTGTCAGAGCCACTTCAAACTCGACAGTCAGATCCAGTTTCATGGTGGCATGCCAATAAGCAAAGATTTCCAAGTATGGCTAGACTGGCGCAGGCATTTCTTGCACCACCACCTACAAGTGTGCCATCGGAAAGGCTGTTCAGTACTGCAGGAGACATTATCACTGACCACCGTAGTAGCCTTTTACCACAAAATGCAGAGACGTTGATTTTCCTGAAATACAACTCGTCCCTTCTTGACTCTGAGAGTTCAACTTCACAGCCATAATGAAGACTGACTGACTGAAATAGTGAAATTACTGAATGAATGTATTTCAATAAATTCAATCTGTTCAGTGTACTGTTGTTGTGAGTTATAACTGAGCTGCCAATTTGCCAACTGAAAACAATTTGAAAACTAAAAACTGAAACTGAAAACTAAAAATTAAAATTACTAAATTAGCATTATGTGTATTATTTATCATCTTGAACTTATGGAACTTAATATTACTTAATTACTCATTCTAATGTACATGTAATTATTTTACATTTAAATAATTTAATATGAGTATATGTCATCATTGTCATGTCTATAGTAATGAATTGCAGTAATGAACAGTCGAGTGACTCCACTCACCCAAGTCAAGTGATGTAGTACGTTATTTTATTTTTATTTGTTTATTTGTAAATCCGGCTTCAGCCGGATCTCACTTCATAAATCCGGCCAAATCCGGCTCTGGCCGGATTTCAAAAATTTGAATCCGGTACAGCCCTAAATTTAATACGTTTGTTATGCTTATACCTACATATATTTACAAGACACTGAGAAAATAAGAAGTGATCTTGAATTACATTCCATGGAGTTATTGTTTTGCACAACACCAGAAATTTAAAAGTTACTTTCTTTAATTGTTTTTTTTTCTATCTCTCTCTCTATCTCTCTTTTACTTGCAGTTATTGAACTTTTGAAAGATTTAATGCACTATGCAGCTTCAGATGCTATATTAGCAGAACTGGTGGCTCTGCTAAGACCTTCTGTAGAAAACAGTTTAACCCAAAATCATGAGCAGGAAAGTAAGTAGCGTTTCCATGTTTAGTTTTGAACATTTGTACGCCTTCATTGTTTGTGTGAGATATTGTATCAAATGAGGTTTATTAATTTTTGACAGCCATTAATCATATTTCTGTTACATGTTGTTGTGCACCTCTTCTGTTCTTAGTAGAAATTGCATTTTTCTACTAGTTAGACCTTGCAGTTGTCAGATAATGTTCTAGTAAGGGTCAGGTGGTAACATTACAAAGGATTTACAAACTTAATTTGAGCTTATATGTAAAGATTTTTTTTTTGCGCTTGCTCGCTTTGAACTCAAGTGTAGTCCATACATACTATTTATACTAGTGATAGACTGAATTTTGTGTGTAGATTAGCTTTTCCTATTAACAGTGTCCCTCACCAACTGTCCAACTTCAGAGATACTTGTAATTTATGTCCCCAAGTCAAGGACGACAGGTCAACATTTTAGTCCAGTTGTCCAGTGTAGGAGTTAAACCCCAAACTTGGCATCAACACACTGGATGTTTAACAACATGCGTTCTTATCCATTCGACCATGCTGACCTGCATATGTAAAGATAACGGTCATGCCATGATAAAGACTGTTCTTTGACTCACAAATTTATTAGAACATAGTGTATTCATGATGAGTTGATAGCTAGTTATACTGTCATAATGTAATCCCAGTCTATCATTGTTAGTCCATTATAGTAATTCTGTGAACAAGTTAATGAAACAAGAGTGTTAAATAACCATTATTCCAATACAGTATAAGACTGAGGGCACTTGTCTTAATTTATAATTCTTTTGACTGTGTTTTATTCCAACAAATAACTTCTTGAACATATCCATTTTCTTCTGATGTTGGATAGCAACTTGAACGATCAGTATGCATTCATTCATGCAACAGTAGTATTTATATCCATTCAACAATATTGTATCTGCTTTATCCCCATGCTGTGTACAACAGCTTTCTCATACAATATTCTTAGCTAGGCTAACCAGTAACCTTAATCTTGTTAAAGAGACCTGAGTTGCATCAAGCGTTTTCTGTGTCCTTTATTAAAGGTTTGTGTATGACAACTATCATGTACAAGTATAACAGATCCATGTTTGAACGGCACATACACTTGTAAGAGGTTTCTGTGTATATTTTGACACATGTTTACTGTATATTTCATAAAATAACAATGAACCTTACAAAATGAATACACAATATGAATGTCTAAATTAAAGGATAAAAATGAAGCCTCTTGTGTGGCTACCTTTTTCACATCTCACAGAAATAGGTAAATTTCTACACAGTTGATTGAACTGCCTGAGCATTGTGAAAAAAATCAAGCAACGAAATATTACCGCACGGTGAGAAAATCGGGCAACAGAGGGATTGATGATTGCAGCACATCTCATGTTTCACCTCAGAACAGCACAACAATCGCTAAAATAATGTGTGAATAGTCTGACTGGCCACATCTCCTGTTTGACTAAATGTCTAAATATAGTCCAGTAGAAAGGCACTGAAGCCGGACTGATGCCCGAGATGTTTTAAATATGTCCAAAGACACAAAGGTGTGACAGTGGTTCAAGTGGATAAAGGCAGGTAGAGAAACAAGTAATATTAAATCGATCAGGTAACAGCACTGCGCTGTAAGACTTTCTTGATGGGTAGTGAACTAAAGTGTGAACGGCAAGCATATCATACATGACCTAATGGAATGGTCATGGGAAATGTTGATTGTTAAAATTACCATAATTGATACATCGAGCATGGCCTTCTGAAACCCATGGTCCATCAACAACGGAATTGAGTGGAGTAAACTGTAATAATGAACTGGAATAATAGAGGATATATCTCATCTCATCTCATCATGTTCCTCTTGTACCTTGCGCTGTCGAGGTGAATATAAACAGCGGGAGAGTGCCCGCTTTTGGGCTTCATGTATCAATATTCCCATGGACTCTGTTATTCCCTGCGTCCATCGTTTATGTGATCAGCTTCTTCCTGTGCTTCCCTCTGGTCTGTACATCATGCTTGTTGTGGCATACTGTTGGTAACCTACTTGCATGACCAAACCATTTGACTTGCTGCCTTCTAATAAAATCTAGTGCAGCTATAATTCCCACTTTAGTCCTGATTTCTTCATTTCTGATCTTTACTCTTCTTGATACATTGAGTATTCTTCTTAGAAATCTCATTTCTGTTGTGATTTTTCTTTTCTCTGTTTCTGTCATTTTCCAGGTTTGGCATTGGTAACATAGAGTTGGTAGGAAGATTGTGTTGTAAAGTGCTTTCTTAGTAGCTATTGATACATGTTTGTTCTTTAGTATTGGTGCCATTTGTCCAATGAGTTGGTTTGCCTTATTGCATCTATTTTCGATCTCGTTTCTGATTTGCCATGATATTATACTTCCTAGGTACGTGAAATTCTTTACTTGTTTCAAGGGATGTTTATTTAGGTGAATCATTGTTGCTTTTTCTTCTTTAGTTATAGTCATTACCTCTGTTTTACTTGTACTAATTTTCATGTTGTTCTCTACACATTTTGTTTAGACTATTCATGTGGTCTTGTAATTCAGCTTCTGATTTTGCTATTATTGCTTGGTTGTCCGCAAACAGGAGTTCTCTAATGGTTAGATGGTTCTTCTCCTGTGTTCTCGTCATGCGGTGTTCTTGCTGTCTCTGTTTGGCTGGTTTCTTTATGTGACATGAGGAGAATATAAAGGATAGGAAGATATAATTTCCTATACTTAGGTGCTCAAAGATGAAGAAGCACAACACTGACTTCTAGTGAGTCTAGTGGCAAGACAAGTCAGGACGACTGGAGATGAATACAGGTGCAGTGGATGATCAGGGGGCTCTACATGCCTTGCCGTGCTCATTACGTTCCACAACGCTTTGCAAGTAAACGCCATCTTGCCCGTTGAATCAACAATGATTACTTCTGCGCAGTCTGCGAAATCCTTTCTTCACATGCTGGGTAGGCATACTCATAGTTCACTGATTGGTTTGACACCAAATCGGTTACCCACGCCTAGTTTAGCCAGCCTGTCACAGCTGTTGTGGGGGAGGGGGATGGGGGGGGGGGGGGTGGCCGCTGTTGCATGCTGATAGCTACTGGGAGCCACAGGCATGAACTGAGCTGGATGTCAGGCTTGGACCAGTGGGGGATGGGCCCTGAAAATAGCGTGACAGTCATCCTTACCAAAGATACTACCAGTGCCTGACACCCCGTACCCTCCATGACACAGATTAAGATCTGGGTAGATCGCAGACATTAATCCACATGCATATCTACTGGGATATTTTGCTCTAATTATTCAGAAGATTTGCAGGCCCTAAACATTATAGCATTGGCACAAACAACTTGTCAGTGGCACCACAATTCCACAATGATGAATTTTCAGTTCCGCAAGCCCTCATTGGTGACGAACAATTGACATTGGGAAAAAAACAACTAAACACATTGAATACCAACAGAAGATTAATATTTCGGTGAAAACTGACATAGTGTGGCATAACAAGAAAAATGATAACAAGCACGTTGTCACATGAGGTGACAACACACGAACATACGAATCAGTCTATAAACTTCAATGAAAAGAGGACCAACATCTTGGCCGTTAAGAAGGAAGCCCACTACAGAAACATTCACAAGTATATTTGTTGTGCAAAACAGGTAATCATGTTCCGTTTCTGAACAGTAAATAGCAGAGTAGACAATCTTTCACGAAGACTCAAAACAGTTCTGTTGCACATGTGAACAAACTACACAGACTGCTGAACAGTTCCTTAAAAATTTACACATGATGACTAAATTGCAGTATCATCTGTGGTCACTCCATATGCACATTCACGCACAGCTGTTTCGAAGCTTTCACTAACTCCATATAAAATATATATAAACATATATAAAATGCTAAATCCTAGTAATGCATAAATGCTGCATCCTAGTAACATGACTCCTTGTGTGCACATTATTAACCAGCAGCAGAAGAGAAAAGAAGGAAATGAAAAATAAGGTAAGAAATATATTCCTTCTACTTCCCTGTCCATTTCCATTTCGATTCCATATTATTTACCCCATTCTCTGTAAATTTTCTGTATTTACTAATATTACGCATTGCACCCACTTTCATATGAAACTTGATACGCCCTGTGTCATCACTCGAATTGACGCGCATTACTGTAAAACAAGTTTGTTAGCGTGAATTCACTACATTTTCACCAAAACATCAAAGAAATGTCGCTGCTTTCATGATTTAAGTTGCCTCTGAACCTATCAAAGACATTTTCCTTGGGTGGGAGTAAATATAAGATGGCAGGAAAATTTCACAACGATGCAACAGACAGTTTTCAAACAAAATTGATCGTGAATGAGGGCAATCATTTGTAAACAGACTCTTGTACAGGATGGCTTGCTAGGAATAACTATTGATGATTGATCTATGACCTTACTGCTTCTCTGCTACAAGCGGTCTGTAGACAGTAAGTTAATCTCTGTTTGACATTTCAGATGTCTAGAACACTACAATGACTATTACCAAGTGTATAATATTTTCCTGACGCTAATGAAGCACATGAATTTATGGCCAGAAAATTTGCAGACTGAACATGAGTTTGTGTGAGAAAAAGACTGTTTCAACCAGCTGCGATATCCTTATTTTGTATGTGTAAGAGGTAGCAGATAATGGTGCGACAGCCATGTGCCAGGTTAGGTTTGTCAGTAATGCTAGTGATGATAGCAGACAATCTAGAACGACTACTTGTGATGCTATACCATGGACTGATACTTTCTGCAATTGAGTTCGCCCTGTCCATTCTGACACTAAGCATGACACAAACTAAAAGACTGAAAAAGTAGACAATAAAGCCATATGGATGCACCATAAATACATGGTCCCCATGTCGAGGTATGAAATAACTTTTGGACTTGCCCACTACAGATAGCAGAATAAAACTGGCCTGAACATGTGATTGCCTTAAGTTGAAGGCCAACATTTGTCACCCACTTTATACTGCCTAGTTATCACCTGGAGAAAATTGACTGAAGAGGAGCAGATCATGGTTGGGGCGTGCTGAAGAAGCCATCCACTAAGTATACAGGCTTACAGATATCAATCTTGGAAGAGAGTGTATACCAGTGCCAGAAGATGCCTGTATTACGACCTCTGTCCATATCACTCATGACAGAAGTTGCAGAGAGCAAGATCCTACCGTTATTGACACTGAGGTCAAAGCATTAATTAATGAAAACATTGGAGGGACCAGTGAATGAACAAACTTTATGTTCAAAGAATAACAAATTGGGCACGCAGGCCCATCTTATATTCTGCCCTTCCAATCACTCATCTTTTGTTCATCATTGTGCATGTTACATTCACGTTGAAAAAAACAAACATTGTCAAATGAATGGTGTAAACAAAAGCAATGCATATTACCATGTTATGAGACAGACAGGCATTGTCAAATGAATGGTGTAAACATAAGCAATGCATATTACCATGTTATGAGACAGGCAGGCAGACACACGTACACACGCACATTCATATACACATACATACAAACCTTGGTGTGTTGAAGCTGGGGCAATGGTCAACCCAACAAAGGCAACAGTGACATGGTTCTCTTTGAATAACCATATTGTCAACACTCCAACACCAACTGTAAATCTGTGTTCAGAGACTGTGGAAAGAGCGCAGGCAATGAATTACCTGGGGATACGTTTTTATCGAAGCCTTGCTTATAACGAGCACATAGACCAGGTGATAACAAAGGCCAAGTGGGGTCATGCATGCATGCACGTACGTACGCACACACGCATGCACAGACACACGAACACACATAGTAGTGTTTTTACAGAAGGCTCTGTAGTCCGGGGCAGAGTGCATGAGCATTCTCAGCAAGCACAAGAAACAAAACTGTCAAGGAAGCAAGCAGTGTTTTTGCAGTGACAGCAATCAGCTTTGCCATGGAAACAATGGCTGTAACTTATGCCCTGAATTGGCTTGGCACACAAAAGTATTCACATGTGTACATACTAAGCGACTCGGGGAACATGCTCACAAAGGTCTTGACTGGCCTCATATGACATGAGTGGCTCAACACACTGAGCACATCACAATTAGTCCATCTTTCATCTAAGTAATGGGACACTTAGATGTGAAAGGCAACAAGTCAGCTGATCATTGGGCTAGACATGGCTGTAATCAAGGAGGGAAGGGCAATGTATGCTAGACGTCAACAATGCAGTAGGACCTATAGATGCTTGAGAACATGCCTCCTTGTCCAGAGTGAGGGAGATGGGAGTGAAATGGGGAGCAGCAAGGCATGAACATTTCGTCAAGGGCACAAAACAGTTGATTAATCAGCACAAAACCGATGCTATCAGTCGATGTGCTCTCGCAGAAATATTAAGAAGATCGGAGCATCTATGGACTTGTCAGGAGTGCAGTAATGATGCTCTTCACTAATCACAGTTGAACAAGTCAGTAGTTTTTCTTACCTAGGTCATTTAATAACAGATGATGGCAGTTGTGAGGCAGAAATAAAAAAGAATATGAAAGGCAAAGCAACATTCAGCAGTATGAAACAACTTCGTACATCTAAACAGGTAAATTACAATCCTCGCACATGCACATGCTGTGGGAAGAAAATCCATTATAAATATATTCTTTATCTTCATCTTTTTGAGCAAAGCAAGCCATTCCAACAGAGCATACAAGTTTTTATTTTACGTTGCATGTTTTGTGAGTCCGTAAAAATATTGTTGTTCTGTACAACTCTACAGCCATTGGAATTCCACCGTTACAGCCTCCACCTCCATTCTTATGTTGGAAGTCGCGATATCATATGCCAAATTCCTATTTTGCACAGATCCCCTTAACCTCTGCAATGAAAGACCAAGCCACTCCATTGACTTCACACAATAGACCCATCTGTGTATATTGCCATATAGCTTGAGAATTATTTAAAATGTATCATGCGGTGCACACATGGATGTACATTGTTTAAACATATAATGTTGAATTTATTTGCTTAAGGTATAGTTTTGCTAGATATAGAATCTATTCTTAGCCATTCCTCATAGACACAGTTGCAGTGAAACAGGACAAATATTGCAGTTATGTAAAGTACTTTGGATCCATTCCAGAAATACTGTATGTGTGTTATCTGTTTTTATTTGTTTCATTTTTGTTATTTTTCTTTGTGAACATCGTTATTTTATTTCATTTACTAGTACATGACCTTCCTGGCTTGAAGACGGGATTGTCTATGTTTGTTCAACAAGCTGCTGCTGCTAAAGCTATTGGGTAAGTAAGAATTGTGTGCTGCTATTGTTACACAGTTACTCATTCATTCATTCATTCATTCATTCATTCATTCATTCATTCAGTAGGATGTCCTTTGCAGAACCTCGCTCCCATAACAACTGTCCGGAAAACTTCTCGGTCATAAGCAAGATGTCCTGTGTTTCGATACACACATCTGGAAATCATCTGCCACATCCTCCACCCTTTGGACTTCCTCTTCCTCTCTTCCCGGGCATATACCCCTCTATTATTGTTCTCTCGAAACTTTCTTGACTTTTCAAGTGACCAGAATATTTCAAATTTCTTTGTTTTATCACCTCTAATAGCCAACCTTCTTCAGTATCTGAGCGTAATCTTGCCAAGAAATCAACATACAGCTGAAAGATGCTAATGTTGACAGCAATGTCCTGTAAAGGATATGCAAACAATTTTTTTTCTTCAGTATTCAGCTTTTGAAGCATGGATGGATTTGTTCTTTTCTTTACCCAAGATATTCTTAGAACTCGTCTATAACATTTATATTCAAAGGCATTTATGCGCTGTTCAGCTTATTTAGTAAGTGTCCAGGTCTCACAGTCATATGTTCCAATGGGAAAGATGCATGCTCTTAAATATCTAATCTTTGTAGGTCTATCTGTCGCATGCCACAATTTATTCAGTTTTAGTTTTTGAAGAGCAATAGATCCATCCATCCATCATGTGCCATGCCAATAAGCGTGGGCGGTCATGTTCTGCCATCTCACTCGATCACCAGAGTCGTGGATGAGCTCTGTGTTCTTGTCTTGACCATGCCATGTAGCCAAGCCATCCAGGTATTTACTTCTCAGTCTTCCCCTTGGTCTCTTCCTTCAATCTTGCCAGTCGTCACCAAGTTCTCCAAGTCATTTCTTCTCATAACATGCCCCAAAAATTTTGACTGTCTACATCTAATGACTCTAATCATTTTACTATCTTCATTTGTTTCTTGAAGGACTTGTTCATTGGTTTTTCTGTCTGCCCATGGTATCTTTGCATTTTCCTCAGAAACCACATTTCCACAGCCATCAGCTGTTTTTCAGCTTGACTGCTCATAGTCCACGCTTCACATTCATATAACATATATACAGGTTCTATGTAGCACTTCGGCACTCTTTTTCTCATTTCAATTGATATCTTTTTATTGGTCAGTATGTTTTTCATCTTGAAAAAGGCTACCTTCGCAATGGCAATACTTGTTCTAATCTCTTTATCTTTTTATTGGTCAGTATGTTTTTCATCTTGAAAAAGGCTACTTTCGTAATGGCAATTCTTGTTCTAATCTCTTCAGGGCATCTCCCATCAGATGTTATGACTGTGCCGAGATGACTGTATCAATTCACTTGCTTAAGAATATGTCCATTTACTCGTATATAACATTGTGGTATTTCCTTCTTCCCAGTGACGACCATAACCTGTGTCTTCTTAATATTCAGTTCTAACCCTAGTTGTTCACTGTGTGCAACAACCGCATCTACTAAATTTTGCAGGTCTTGTTCATTGTCTGCAATCAAGACTATCATCTGCATATCTAATGTTATTGATGAGCATTAGATATTCGTCCTTTAATGTCCTTCATTGTGTCACCATTGTTTGTTATTAATTACCCAAGATATTCAATATGTCCCACCACCTCCAATTTTTTCTCATTATTCATTATTTTTGTCCCCATTTTAATTTTATCTGTATGCATTATCTTTGTTTTTGCTATGTTAAGATAAAAGTTGTGATTTTCACTATTCAATTGGGTTGAGGTTATTAGTTTTTCTATACCATTCTGTGATGTGGATAGTAATACTGAATCATCAGCATATCAAATCTTTTTTATTTCATGACTACCGATATTTAGGGCATCATATTGCTCCTTGGTTATATCATCTCTGATATTTCTTATATTTTTGGTATGCAGGTTAAAAAAATAGTGGGACAGCACTCAGCCCTGGGGGACTCCTTGCTTGATGTCAAACCAATCTGATGTCTTGCCATCTATTCTAACCACTGCTTGTTGGTCTAGATAGAGCATTTGTATGAGTTGTACTACATGTGATGGAAACCCATTTTCCTCATGATTTCCCAAAGTTCCTGATATTGTACACTGCCTTTGAATAATCCACAAAACATGAGAATAGGTTTACATTAAATTCTCTACACTTCTCTGTTATTAAACGCATGTTGAGTATGTGATCTCTTGTTCCTCTTCCTTGTCTAAATCCAGCTTGATCCACATTAATCTCTTCTTCCATTTTTTTATGAAGTCTTCACATTATGATTTTTAGTAGAAGTTTACTTGCATGACTGATCAGGGCAACAGTTCTATAGTTGGTGCATAATTTCAGGTTGCCCTTTATTGGTATTGGAATGAAGATAGTTCTCTTCCAATCTTTAGGCCATACACATAATTTCCATATCTTTTTACATAAAGCGTCATAAATTTGTATTCTTTCTTCTTCTCCTGCTTTAATTAATTCAGCTGGTATCTCATCACATCCTGGTGATTTACCATTCTTCAGGTTCTTTATTGTCCAAACAATTTCATCTTGTGAAGGTTCGGGTTCTCTCTCTGCTGTCATTGGTTCATGTATCTCATTCATATCCTCACAGTCATTCATATCATACATTCCACTGCAGTATTCTTTCCATCTTTCTAGGATCTGTCTAGATTCATTTACGGTATTTCTCAACTTGTCACAGATAACATTTAATTAAAGTTGAGCATTTCTTGTCAATAACTTAATTTCTTTGAACATTTTATGAAGTTTAATATGGACATTATTTTCTAGGTACAATTTATATACCAGTTTTAATCGATGTTTACATCTTGTAGAATATTGGTATTTCTTTCCTTCTTGATCCATGATATTTTAAGAAGTTTTCTGTAACATGTGAGCTCATTGGTCCCAATTTACTTCTTTCATCATCATCATCATCATCATGTGTCATGCCGATAACTGGGCCATCATGTTTCGCCATCTTACACGATCACTAGAGCTGTGGATCAGCTTCCTGTTCTTGTTTCAACCATGCCACATGGCCAAACAATCTAGATATATACTTCTCTGCCTTCCCCTTGTTCTTTTCCCGTCAATCTTGCCAGTTGTGACCAAGTTCTCTAGTTTATTTCTTTTTTATAACATGTCCCAAAAATTTGACTCTTTACGTCTAATTTATCTCATCAGTCTATGGTTTTCATCTGCTTCCTGTAGGCCTTGATCATTGGATTTTCTGCATGTCCATGGTATTCTTTGCATTTTTCTCAGAAGCCACATTTCCACTGCCATTATATATTTTTCAGCTTGTATCCTCATTATCCACTTCTCACATCCATAATAAAAATTAATCCTCATTATCCACTTCTTACATCCATACATAAGTACAGGTTCTATGTAAACAAATAGACACACATAATATTATTTGGCGCTCACAGAAGAAGAAGAAGGAAATAGAGATTAGAAGACGCACTAGACAACATAAAATTTGAAAGCTATAATAGCTACCGACCGGTATCGAACCTGTCGCCTCCAAATAACGACAGCGCTTTGCTGCAGGAACAAGTGTACTTCGACGCACGACCAACTAGACACTTCTTGGTTGTGCATCGAAGTACACTTGTTCCTGCAGCGAGGCACCGTCGTCATTTGTAGGCGACAGGTTCGATACCGGTCGGTAGCTATTATAGCTTTCAAATTTTATGTTGTCTAGTGCGTCTTCTAATCTCTATTTCCATCTTCTTCTTCTGTGAACGCCAAATAATACTATGTGTGTCTATTTGTTTAATCGTTTTAGTGGCCTCAACGGTTCTCCCCATTTATTTCTTGTGTTTACAGGTTCTATGTAGCACTTCAACACTCTTTTTCTCATTGTAATTGACATCTTTTTATTGGTCAGTATGTTTTCCATCTTCCATCTAGTGATTCTTGTTCTAATCTCGTCAAGGCGTTCCCATCAGATGTTATGACTATTCAAAGATAGTTGTACTGGTTCGCCTGTTTAAGAATATTCTCATTTACCCATATATTACATTGTGGTATTTTATTTCCTCCTAGTGACGACCATTATCTGTGTCTTCTTAAAATTGTATTCTAACCCTACTTGTTCACTGTGAACAATAACCGCATCTACTAAATGTTAAATTACTAAATTAAAGAAAGTCAAATATTCACCAAGAAACACAAAATTTGATCTACAGGCACTGAAGAGTGAGGAGATAAAAGATAAATTCAACGTAGAGGTAAAGAACAGATTCGATGCATTGTCTGATATGGAAATATTATTTCAAGACGTCAGTGACCAATGGGAAATATTACAGAAATCAGTCAACCAAGCTGCAGAAACAATCATCCCAAAAATAAAGATAATAGGAATCAATTCAGGAGCTTACCTATCAAAGAACACATACACCAGCAGGCTGCCTAAAGACAAAAGATGGAAAAATCATAACAGAAAAAGATCAGATTTTACATGTATGGTCAGATTATGTGAAATACCTTTATGATGATAACAGAGAAGAACAGTATGATATTCAAAATAATAATGAAGGACCATCAATTTTGAAGATGGAGGTTAAGAATGCTCTTAACCATATGAAATCTGGCAAGAACCCCGGTTCAGACAGCATCACAACAGAAATGATTAATGCTTTAGAAGAATATGGAATAGATAAAGTTACCAGTCTCCTGAATACCATATATGATACTGGAGATATACCTCATGAATTATGTAATTCTGTATTTATTGCAATCCCAAAGAAATCGGGAGCCTTGGAATGTGATCAACATTGAACAATTAGTATAAGTATAATGAGTCACATCACGAAGATTTTGCTGAGAATTATCATGCAAAGAGTTAGGAAGAAAATACAACCTGAAATAGGAGAAGAACAATGTGGGTTTGTGGATGGCAAGGGTACAGTTAATGCTGTGTACATACTGAGAACAGTAATTGAAAGTTCTATAGAAGTAAACAAAGATCTACATCTTTGCTTTATTGACTACACTAAGGCTTTCGATAAAGTGAGACATGTCGACATGATAAGGATGCTTGAAGATCTACAAATTGATGGAAAAGACCTTAGACTTGTAAAAACATATATTGGAAACAACAAGCTGCCATAAGAATTGATAATGAAGTAGGTCAGTATCAGCCTATTAAGAGAGGTGTGAGACAGGGATGTGTAATGTCTCCAGATCTTTTTGCTCTGTACAGTGAAAATATCTTCAGAAATATAGAAGATATGGAAGGAATCAACATTGGGGGACGATACATCAATAACATTAGATATTCAGGATATGCAGATGATACAGTCTTGATTGCAGACAATGAAAAGGACCTGCAAAATTTAGTAGATGCAATTGTTACACACAGTGAACAGCTAGGGTTAGAGTTAAATTGTAAGAAGACAAAGATTATGGTCGTCACTAGGAAGGAAGAAATACCACAATGTAATATTCAAGTAAATGGACATATTCTTAAACAAGTGAATCGGTACAGCCATCTCGGAACAGTCATAACATCTGATGGGAGATGCCTTGGGGGGATTAAAGCAGAAATTTTCATGAGGAGGGTGGCCTTTTGTAAGATGGGAAACATGCTGACCAATAGGGGGATGTCAATTGAAACGAGAGAGGGAGTGTTGAGGTGCTACATAGAGCCTGTGCTTTTGTATGGATGTGGAGCGTGGACAATGAGCGGACGGGCTGAGGGGCATCTGATGGCTGTGGAGGGTGTGGTTTCTTAGGAGAGTGCAAACAATGCCATGGACAGACAGGGAAACCAATGAACAAGTCCTACAAGAAACAAATGAAGATCGTAAACTGATTGGAGACGTTAGATGTAGACAGTCAAAATTTTTTTGGCATGTTATGAGAAGAAATGAATTGGAGAACTTGGTGACAACTGGCAAGATCGAAGGGAGGAGACCAAGTTTAAGACCGAGAAGTAAATATCTGGATGGCTTGGCCACATGGCATGGTCGAGACAAAAACACGGAGCTGATCCACGACGCTGGTGATCAAGTGAGATAGCAAAACATGAACGCCCATGCTTATCAGCATGACACAAGATGGATGGACGGAGGACGCAAGGAATGGATGACGGAAGATATCTTAAAACTCATGGAAATAAGAAAAGAAGAAATAACCAAAATAACAAGGAAAAATATTAAAAGATTAACAGGAAAATTAGGAAGCTATGCAAAGAGGCAAAAGAAACATGGCTTGAGGAAAATTGCAAGGAAATTGAAAACCAGCACGACACCTGGAATACCAAATTGATGCACAAAAGAATTAATGACATCACTAACATAAGATCACACACATAAACAGGTTGCCTAAAAACCAAAGATGGCAAAATCATAATAGAAAAAGATCAGATTTTACTTGCAGTGTCAGATTATGTGAAAGAACTTTATGAGGATACAATAGAAGAACTGTATGATATTTGTAATAATAATGAAGGACCACCAATTTTGAAGATGGAAGTTCAGAATGCTCTTAAGCATATGAAAACTGGCAAAACCCTAGGTACAGATAACATCACAACAGAAATGATCAATGCTTTAGAAGAATATGGAATAGACCAGGTCACCAGACTGCTAAACGCAATATATGATACTGGAGATATATTCTTCCTGAATTATGTAATTCTATATTTTTTGAGATCCCGAAGAAATCAGAAGCCTTGGAATGTGATCAACATCGAACAATTAGTATAATGAGCCACATCATGAAGATGTTGCTTAGGATTATCATACCAAATGTTAGGGAGAAAATACAACCCGAAATAGGAGAAGAACAAAGAGGGTTTGTAGAAAGCAATGGTACAGTAAATGCTGTATATATCCTGAGAACATTAATTAAGCGTTCTATAGAAGTAAATAGAAACCTAGACCTTTGCTTTATTGACTACACAAAGGATTTTGTTAGGGTGAGACATGTCAACATGATAGAGATTCTTGCAGATCTACAAATTGATGGGAAGGACCTTAGACTTATAAAAAACATATATTGGAAAGAACAAGCTGCCATAAGGATTAATAATGAAGTAGGTCAATATAAGCCTATTAAGAGAGGTGTAAGACAGGTATGTTTAATGTCTCCAGATCTTTTTTCCCTGTACAGTGAAAATATTTTCAGAAGTGTAAAAGATATGAAAGGAATCATCATTGGAGGCAGAAATACCAATAACGTTAGATATGCGGATGATACAGTATTGATTGCAGACAATGAGCTGGATCTGCAACATTTAGTAGATGTGGTTGTTGCACTAAGTGAACAACTAGGGTTAGAATTAAATTGTAAGAAGACACAGGTTATGGTCATCACTAGGAAGAAAGAAATACCACAGTGTCATATACAATTAAATGAGAATATTCTTAAGCAAGTGAATCGGTACAATTATTTTGGAACAGTCATAACATCTGATGGGAGATGTCTTGAAGAGTTTAGAACAAGAATCGTCATGGCGAAGGTAGCCGTTTGCAGGAGGAAAACATACTGAACAATTTGAATAATGACCGGTTTCCAAGACATGCCGTGCAATGGATGACGGTGGAAGTTTGTAATTGTGATGTGTCAGCCTTCCCATCTTCTGTATGTAGTATCTTGTCAATCCAGCTGGGTATGTGTTCAACAACACTGCTGTGTAACTGCCGCTCTGTTCTGCTGATGTATGTAGACTCGCACCTGGATGTGCATTGGTAAATGCAATTGGATTTGGCGTACAGAGGGATAGATTCTTTTACTGCTGGGGTGGGAATATATGTGGTTGTGTACCTAATAACTGGATTTGTAGCACTGAATGTTCGGCCGACTGCTGTAATGAGCCGTTCTTGTAGACGTTGCATTACGTCATCCCCTCAAAAGGTTAGCTGGATAAATACCTTGAACTTCACATACCGACTTCCGGTCCCGGCATGGCGGATAGGCAGTGTAACGTTTAAGGCCTCTGGGTGTTTATGCTCATGGCTACCGTTGTATTCCCATTTTCCTCATGTTGGACTGGTTGTTTAAGGTTCCGTCGCCCTGATACTGAGTTGAGTGCATGGCGCGACGCTGTGAGCTGTGAATTTCATGTAAAATGCTTTTAAATCTGCCCGAGGTTGTGGAGCGTGATCTGCATGTTCAGAGCAATGGCGGAGCGCATGTCCCAGAATTGACCGGTATTTGTGCCTTATGCAGAAATGTGTGGTGGCTGGTCTTCTGGTTGACTGCCACTTCTTTTGACAATGGACCATGCTTTCATGGAGGACTATTGTGTTGGCATTCTAGAGACGGCATTATGTACAGTGAAATGTTATTTTTACATCTGTTCGAGGTGTTGTGGTGTGATCTGCATGCTCAAAATGGCGTAGCTGGCTAGACAACATCTAGAAACAAAACAACAACATCCAGAAATATCTGCAAATATGGCGACTGGTGTGTCGCAGCAGAAGCGACCGGTTTTCTTGCCTTATGCAGAAATGTGTGGCTGCTGGTTTTGCTAGTGACTGCCGTTTCCATCAATGATGAACTGTGGTTTCAAGGAGGACTTTTGTGTTGGCATTCTGGCGACGGCATTATGTACAGTGAAGTTTTTCTTTACATCTGTTCGAGGTTGTTTTGTATCGGAGAAAAATGGCATGGTGGCTAGAAAACATCTATGAACGGAACAATATCTAGAGACTTCGAGACTTTGTAGGAGAACATCTGGTTCGGAAAGTGACTGCCATCTGGTTGAAAAAGTGACTGGCAATTCCATCAGGGGTGAACTGTACTATTTGTAGAGGACTTTTATGGTGACATTCTGGCGGTGACATTTTGCCCAGTGCGCCGGAACGAGCCGTTGTTTGTGCGAGACTGTCTTTCCCACTTTTCACGTGGGGCATTGGGAAACATTTTATGTGATATTCACTGGCACTGGAATGGAGCATAATGGAGACGACTCGTTGCTGTGATGTTGGAACCGCGACTAATGACTAATACCTTGAGCTTAGGGACTGTAGTTACATTTGGCTTTGGTTTCGGCTGTTGGCAGTGGCGCTTTATAAATCCTGTGGAGTACCCATTCAGGTGTAAGACATTCTTCAGAGTTTCAATTTCCTCTGTCAGTGTGTCCTGGGTGCATATCTTCCTAGCACGGTCAAACAGGGTTCGTACTAAGCCCCGTTTGTACTGGTCAGGTGTGAAGCTATGAAAATACTGACAATAAAAAAAATGTCATTTGCAAAGAGAAAAAGAGTGTTGAGGTGCTACATGGAACCTGTACTTTTGTATGGTTTGAAGCGAACAGGCTAAAAAAACATTTGATGGCTGTGAAAATATGGTTTCTGAGGAAAATGCTAAGAATACCATGGACAGACAGAAAAACCGATGACTAAATCCTACAAGAAACAAATGAAAACCATAAACTTATTAGAGAAATAAGACGTAGACAGTCAACATTATTTGGTCACGTTATGAGAAGAAATAAATTGGAGAAGTTGGTGACAACTAGCAAGATTGAGGGGAAGAGAACAAGAGGAAGGCAGAGAAGTTAATACCTGGATTGCTTGGCCATGTGGCATTGTCGATACAGGAATGCTGAGTTGATCCACGACTCTTGTGATCAAGTGAAATGGTGAAGCATGACCGCCCACGCTTATCGACATGGCACATGATAATGATGGTGATATAACTACATTTGCTTAAATGCAATGGTTCAGTGGCTCAGTTTTATTGAAATTTGTCTAAATAATAAATAAAGTATGTTGTTATTGTTTATGTTTTAGAATATTGGCTAGAGAGTCAAAAGAAATTGCAGAAAAGCTTATTCAGGTAAGAACTTAAAATAAATTCTACCGTGAACTTTTTGAGATAAAGTATTTATTTTTCTATTTCTTCAATTTGTAGTGGTCATGGTATGTAAAAAGCTGTGTACTTTAGCTTTGTTGATTCTGCTTTCCGAAGTTTCAAATACAGTTGCGTTTGCCAATAGGTAATTCCTCCCATTGACTGATAAACAACTCGTTACGCTTTGAACAATGTGACGAATGATCAGACGACTCCAAAGGAGAACAATACTCGCACTTTTATTTTGTGTCGAGCGGAACAAATAACAGCGGATAATTATTGGGTGTTATTAAACTGCCCCCGAGATATAGGAGCGGCGTTTAATTAGTAAATGTTTCACACGAAAACTCCCTGCCTTGCGCCAATGTCCCCTTTGAGGCGCAAACCTGCCATTTCACCTTTCAGAGTTGCAGCGCGTCTAGGTTTTCGAGTCCTGTCTTAAGTATCCATTTGCCAATCGATCTTTCCTCCTGAATTCTATTCGCCTAAGCTCGGAATCAGTCGCATACAGCGCTTCACACACGGCTCTCTGGAAGACACGTCCTTTCCTTTCGAATCACACACAGAGAAAGTCCTTTGTTGTTCTGTGATGCTGTATACGTTTCCAATGGTATCTTCCTTTCCTATTTGTCCATTTTTGTGCAGCACTGGGAAAATCCCATTCATGACTTTGGTGGAGTGTACCGTCATATGGCATAATGCCCCCTCCTAGATAAAAAAAAATGTTTTCATTTGTTTTCTTGCTTCTATGGATATATGTAGTACTTTGCAAATATATGCATTAACCTTTTACAACGAAACCTGGAAAATTCCTAGTCTCCCCCTTTATCTACTCTCAAAAAAAATAATAATGTCATATGACGGGCACGCCCACCTGTCTAATACCCCATTAGACGTTGTGTGGCTGATCATGGTAGATCATACCAACTAATAACCATATTAGTCCCTACCTTGTCTTATTAGACAACTGTGTCCTCACTCTAGGTAATACCATGAGTTTTGGACGAGAGTAATAATGGGTTTCCCAGTATTCCATGTTGTGCGTTGTTGTTGTTCCTCCATATATTCCATGTATATTTATATGTTGGTAGGGTAGACGTAACTATCCATGTCTTGCGAGACTTTATGGAGCCATTTGCTATGTACGACTGTCCAATACTTGTGTGTATATCTTTAAACCATCAGCCGATTCCGTAGATTTTAATGGATCGATTGGCAAAATAGTTCGCTCTCCCAAAATTAATTCAGCTGAAAACCTTGCTTATCCAACCACTCACTCAATCATAAAGTAATTATTTCAATGTTTCTCAATGAACAATTGAATAATAATTATCAATATACATATCCTAAAGTACTGACTTATCTACATAACTTATTAATGTAACAAATTAACTCAAACTAATTAACTAAGTAATTCTAACTAACTAAGTAATTGTTCAATTGGAATTAATTAATAAAATTACACAACACAATCTACAAATACTTGACCGCAGTTTTCCACGTAAAATAATGACGGTCAAAACATCCATCCAATGTACAGGACATATTATTGGACCATTGCATCCGTGTATATGTCTCTGTCAATAAATGTAAATTAACCACATATGTATCTATTTGATTATACTATATATTACTAACAGTATTAATTTAAAGTCACCGATTGTATCAACATAGTCTATCAATTAGGTGCTATTTGATTGAAATTTTGTTAAGTTTCCTAACAATTTATGAACAGAACAGATACAATAAAATATAACTGAATAAATTATAATATATATTAATCTTACTATATACTACAATCGACTTAGAATGTCTGCAAGATTATTATCCTTTCCAGGAATGTGACAGATATCGAATTCATAATCTTGTAATAGTAAAGATTATCTATGAATTCTAGAGTTCTTAGGATGACCAGATTTGAAAATCTGTAGAGGTTTGTTATCAGAAAGAACAAGAAATTTCCTACCAAGTAAATATCTGGAAAATTTCTCAATACTTTCAATTAATGCTAATGCTTCAAGTTCAGTGATTGCATAATTCCTCTGTGTCTCTGATAACTTTTTACTGAAGTAAAGAATTGGATGTAACTTTCCTTCATATAATTGAAGTAATACACCTGAAATAGCGTGTAAACTAGCATCCGTTTGTAATACAAAATCTTTTGAGACATCAGACAATTTCAGAATAGGATAGACACTGAACAACGTTTTTATCTGTTGTAATAGTTTATCATGGTCATCTGTCCAAACTATTTTTGTAGGCTGACCTTTCTTTAATAGTTCAGAAAATGTTGCTGTCATATCAGCAAAATTAGGAATGAACTTTTGATAATAATTAATCAGACCTAGTATACTCCTTAATTCTTTTTTTGATGTTGGAGGTTTGATATTAAGAATTTTAGTAACTACCATTGGATCAGTTTTCCTGAATCTGTTAGAAATTCTATGACCAAGGAATTGTATCTCAGTAAAACCTATTTCAATTTTACTTGGTTTAGCTTTCAACCCATGTTGTTGTATTTTCTGAAATACCTGTTTCAGAATTTTAACATGTGTGTCAATATCTGAAGTATGCACACAGATGTCATCCATATAAGTCGCTACATTGGAAATTCCATGTAGTAGTCTTCTCATCATACGCATAAATGTGCTTGGTGCATTTTGTAGCCCAAATGGAAGATATGCCCATTCATATAGACCTAATGGTGTATTGAAAGCTGTAATATGCATTGATTCTTCATCCATGGGAATTTGCCAATATCCCTGGGTGAGATCAATTTTCGAAAAGAGTTTCGAGTTTGCCATGCCCTCAATTAACTCATCAATGTTTGGCATTGGTTCTGCGTCTAATAGTGTTAATGCATTTACTTTTCTATAATCCACGCAGAAACGTAATGAACCATCTTTCTTTTTCACAATTACTACCGGAGAACAGTAGTTTGAGATAGATTTTCTTATAATCCCCGTTTTATCCAGTTCTGAAATCTCTGCAGTAACTTTCTCTAGATAATGTATTGGGATAGGATAAGGTTTCACTTTAACTGGGACATTCGAGAGTAAAGTTATCTTATGTTTGATAAGTGATGTTTGTCCCGGTTTGTCGGAAAATATTGTACTAAACTCTTTTATTGCTGCAATAAGTTTCTTTTTCTCTTGGGTCGATAGATCCTGACATATTTGTATAGATTGCCAACTACTCTCACTATTAACTATCGGTGTTGGAATCTGTTGTTTGATAGCATCTTCTTGCTGTTCGTTAATAACCCAACAAGCTGCTGCTATTCTATGTGGAATTTGTTTCGTTACCTGTGATGTGTTGTTATCACGTGGGATATATGGTTTTAACATATTTATGTGAAATATTTTATGTTTCCCATTTACATCTATCCTATAATCTACATAACTAATTTTCTTGATTACTTTAAATGGACCTTGCCATGAAGTAACTAAACAGTCTCGAGGATCAGGTAATAATAACCAAACCTCTTCTTCTTCTTTCAAGACTATTGTCTTGGCGTTCCTATTATCATACTGTCTGTACTTTTCTCCAGCTTTTCCTAGTGCAGATTTTGCGATCTGGCAAGCTGTAATGACTTTGTCTCTCAACTGTGTCACCATTTCGTATGCTTCTCTTTTAGGATAATCATATGTCTTATTCGTAAGCATATCGTTATATAATAATAGTGGACCACGCGGATTTGCTCCGTATACTAACTCAAATGGAAAAAATCCTGTACTAGATTGTGGTACCTCTCGGTATGCAAATAGTACAGCTGGTAGTAAAATATCCCAATCTTTGGGTCTATCCGCTGCTACTTTTGCTAGAGTCCGCTTAAGGACTCCATTATAATTTTCGTTGACCCCATTTGTCATTGGGTGCCAAGGAGAACTAAAGACTTGTGGAATACCAAGTATTTTCATTGCTTCTTGAGTAGCTGTTGATATGAATTGACTACCTCTATCAGATAGTATGCAACTTGGGAATCCAATTCTACTGAAAATTGATAACAATGAATCTAATATGGATCTACTCATAATATGTTTGAGAGGAATAGCCTCTTCATGAGTGAACTGATTTGCATTGGGTATATTCCCAATTAGTAGCCCAGCACAAGGGTTAGGTAGTACTGCTGTATTTATTGTGCCTTCAAAGTATGTGATTGTATTGTAATTGTGGCAATTTTATATCTTTCGATTGTTCCTCCAAAAGTTCTGCAGTCAACTGTTTCACCTGTATAGTCTTCTGTTTTTATCAGTCTTTTATCAACTCCAACAATTGAAGCTCCTGAATCACAGATACAGGTAGTAGGTTCACCATTCACCCATGCCTGGTGAACTTTTATTTTGCCATTTTGAATATTAACGGCATTAGCTTCGTGGATTGTCTCGACAGATTCATCAATAGGACTGTCTGTTAAAGTCTTGTCAGTCTTGTCATCATATTGTTGTATGATAGCTGCATGTGTCTCATCTAAGTCATCTGAGTCACTACTCGAAAATACATATGCGGTACTCGCTTCCTTCCAAGAATTCTTCATTGGACAAGACCTGCTAGTGTGCCCGTATGCTCGACACGAGAAACATTTGATGCTTCTCTTGAATGAGTCATACTTACTTCTTTTCTTCGCTGTGATGTCACGAAGATAATCTGTATACCCAGGGTGTCGATCACACATTTCCAAATGTCCATGAGACAATTTGCAATATTGACATCTGGATAGGTGTCCTTTTCTTGGTTTGTCTCCCTCTCTGTTAGAATACTGGTATGGACTATTTCTATTCCTATTACCACTAAATTTGCCATTGCCTTTCTGGAATCTAGCACTTGCTCCTATTACCAGTTCTGGCTGTGCATAATTTGCGAATATGTCTCGATGTGCATTGAAATATGATTCTCTCGTTTCCATTTCCTTAAGATCTTTGCATTTATTCTCCACTAGAAATATAGACATGGCCTCTGGTACTGCAGATAGAAGTCTATCTCTAATTATTAAGTCTCGGATTTTATTATAATCAGACCCAATATCAGCGGCTTTAGTCCATTTATCAAAAGATGAGGTTAACTCAGAAACAAAGTCAAGGAAAGTTTGGTTAGATTTAGGAGTGAGTGTTTTAAACTTCGTACGTAAGCCCGATTCATCTAAACTAAAGTGTGCCAAAACACGATCTCTCATGTATTTGTAGTTAGTACGTAAGTCTTCAGGTATTAACTCGATTACCTTTAAAGGCTCTAATGCGAGATGCCTGTGGAACAGAATCGGTATATCCTGTTCCGGTACCTTATAGTACTTTACGAGCACTTCAAAATTCGTAATCCAAGAACTGACCGAATCGCCTTGTTGAAAATTGCGAAAAAGCCCTTGGTACTTCTTCACTGGATCGTTCTGTTTTGCACGACTTCTTTCTCGTTCAATCTCAGCTTCGTGTTCCATCTCTAAAGTCTTGACTTTCAAATTACCATCAACTTCTTTGTCCTTCCAGAGCGTTTCTGTTGCCAGCTACTCCTTATCAAAAGCCAGTTGTTTCTCCCTGCTTTCAGCTTCTGCGGCTATTTGCTTTTCTTTCAATTGCATTTCCATAATTATCTTCTCTTTTTCAGCTGCTATCCTTTCGCGTTCCAGAGCCATCTCTTTTTCTTTTGTTGCAATCCTTCCACGTTCCAGAGCCATCTCTTCTTGTCGTTGCTCTCGTTCACGAGCGGCTTGAAGTTGTTTTGCCTCTTTTTCAGCTGCTAGTTTTTCCAATCGTTCCTCCTTCTCACGTGCGGCTTGCAGTCTTTTCTCTTCCTTTTGTTGTAATTGATAGTCGCTGAACTCTTGTTTTGCCCAACTCCGAAGTTCCGCACCAGTCAAACCCGTCTTCTCACCCATTTCCATGTAATCCTGAAGTGTAGACATCTTGACCTACCTGTATAATAATCTAGCTGTAATAAAATATCAAAGTGGAAAAAGAAGACAAGAATATCGACAAAATTGTAATAATGTTATTCTAGGAATATAGTCGATAGTATATCTCGTGGTATCAACGTCGACCAAAATATCAACTTAATTAATACAAATAATGTAAAGTTGACGGATCACCCAAGAATATATCCCTCAAAATATAGGATAATTATACGAAACTTGACATATGTAAACGACAAAATAATTATGGAAAAATATGTTCAATATAAAGAATATACATGTATAAGTACAGCGACACAATACTAACATTGACAAAAGACGATTGACGCAAGACGAAAGTACATATTTTCATTCACAATAGACAAAATTATTACTCCTAAAATTTAAGTAACAACACGATAAACACTTTATATACTACTTACAATTACGATACTAACAATGTGTGTTATCACACGCAAGATCAACACGAACAACTTCGTATTGACCTGACGATAGTTAACACAAACGATTTCTAAAGTAATCAAGCGTGCTTAACCACTTTAGAATTATCCATCCTGTTAGTTTGTAATTGCTTTTGTTAACCTTTATAATCAGCACCTTATTAATATACAACAGATGTTGGACAATCGACCACAATAAACAATCCTGGCCTTAACGAGTTTCCAAATCCATCCAGTGTCCCATGAATGTATACTGTTGATTTGACTGACAATAATGTTCTGTGTCGACGTAACTAGTATTTGCTGTCCAATCGTTTGATGTATAAGTATAATAATTGAAATGTGTCTCCATGTTAGTTACTCTTGTTTGCGTGTGACGATAGTGTAATAAACCCTGAACCAACGCGGTTCATGGCCGACTTCAGAGAAACTTAGTCGGCTGTGGTTTCAACGATGAACCTTGAATAACTGGAAACGACGCTGACCAACAGCGTGACTCCTGTGTATGGCGTCGAAATGCGTAATGATCCAGCTCCCTGGTTTGAGTTACTTTCATTGAAAATGGCCATCATTACTTCCTGTGCCAACGTTGGTGATCAAGTTGAAAAGGCGTGCATGAACTCTCTGGGGTAAATGTCGTTGTGAATTAGTGTCCTGACTATATTATGTTGAGGGAGGCAACGGTGTGGAAGGGACATCCCAACATTTGCAGTCCATCTCCAGATTTCCTCCAACATATATGTCTAATGTGTACATAATATATCATATGTCCATATAGTAATGATGTAGAGTTGGTGGTAGATACGAATCTATGGTATGCACCACGTATTTAAATAAATATCTTGTGACTGGGTTCTTGATGTCTTCCTGGCCAGAGCAAATGACGTAGTAAATGGTGCCAGTGGCTAGTTAATCATATTCTTTGTTGGAAGACGATGTACCCAAGGTTGACATATGATAAGTCCGGTGTGTCTATACTTTAATGCGATTAAATCAATATTATGTCAATTAAATGTCCGATCAGGTATTGTTAGTGAAATGTATTGTGCAACATTGATGTGGTGGAATGTAGTGTCCGTCTCCGATGTGTGTTGATGTCCTTCATAATGTAATCAGTGTCCTCAAGTTCGTTGTTTGAAGTGTAACAATGTCCGTAAAATCTCTGAGTGTTGAAGTATAAAATCATCCAACACGTAATCAAAATGTTCAGTCTAATGACGTATATTGTATTTACAATACGTTTCTATCCAGTAGTTGAAGCTGTTTCAATAATAGTTGTAAATATTATATGTTTCATCTTCCTTGCATTGTACAGTGCAGTGTCCCGACGACGGCCTACTTTCATTTACCCTATGTAAAGTCTATCGAGTGTGTACTTCATTCATTCGTTTTAAACTGTATATACCAAATAAGTTGTTTACTCCACTGTTGTTCTTTTACTATCTTCAGTTAATCTTTAATTTCTAATGTGTAATAATGTTCTGTCTTCTGTACTTCAAAATTTATATTGCAACGTTGGTCATTCTCTACTGGGTGTTCAATATGCGCACCAGTGTGCGTTTTGTCTTTTGGCTGCTGATGTGCATATGTATACTAAATGGTTGTGTTCTTTCTTAACGTTCAGCATAGTGATTGTTCGTTATAAATACTCTCTAAATACAATTTATATATATAATTTCATACCTTTCTTTCTCCTTTGCTTTTACAAGTTGATCTTATGCATGATTCATTTACGATGTTCTAACAATTTTGTATGGAGGCCGACATTTTTTTTACTTTTCACACTTTTGACGTTCTTCCGATGCGACTCCGTGTGTTCCGGCGCGCATATTATGATTCGTTCGTGCGCATTTCTTGTTTACTAATAACTTTCGCGGGAAATCTTTGTTGACATTTGGATCTTAAAAACCGGCGTGCATCCCATCTTCATGCCAATAGGTAATTCCTCCCATTGACTGATAAACAACTCGTTACGCTTTGAACAATGTGAGGAATGATCAGACGACTCCAAAGGAGAACAATACTCACACTTTTATTTCGTGTCGAGCGGAACAAATAACAGCGGATAATTATCGGGTGTTATTAAACTGCCCGCGAGATATAGGAGCGGCGTTTAATTAGTAAATGTTTCACACGAAAACTCCCTGCCTTGCGCCAATGTCCCCTTTGAGGCGCAAACCTGCCATTTCACCGTTCAGAGTTGCAGCGCGTCTAGGTTTTCGAGTCCTGTCTTAAGTATCCATTTGCCAATCGATCTTTCCTCCTGAATTCTATTCGCCTAAGCTCGGAATCAGTCGCATACAGCGCTTCACACACGGCTCTCTGGAAGACACGTCCTTTCCTTTCGAATCACACACAGAGAAAGTCCTTTGTTGTTCTGTGACGCTGTATACGTTTCCAATGGTATCTTCCTTTCCTATTTGTCCATTTTTGTGCAGCACTGGGAAAATCCCATTCATGACTTTGGTGGAGTGTACCGTCATATGGAAGCGTTCATTTCAGAATTTAGTCATTTGAACCAGAGATACCAAAATATCAATTTATATTAAAGAAAACCATATCCCTCACACATCTATTTCAGATAGGGGGTGCTATAGATGTGTTGAATGCCTTGCTTGCTAGTGCTGGATTATAATACAATTTAAACTGGTATGGTGAAAATACGGAGAGACAAATACATTTGTAGTGAAAAGTGCACTTCACGATGATCTCTCTGTACAGTCTGACACTCGTAGGCTTTGTACTGGTATGGACACACTAAACAACCAGGAAGAATTCAGGTCACACAGTTTATTTAATATATTTTGAGATCCATACCAGAAATACCAGTAGGTGGGCATAATTTAAACAACTTGTGTTACACTAAAGGCATGGTATTTGTTGCTGAACTTGACACATGAAATCTGAAATGATAGATACAATTGCAACAGAAAGTCAGAACAAAGGACTTTGTCTGAAAAACAGAAAAACAGAAGTAATTGTTATTACCCCCCCCCCCCCCCCCCCCCCCCCCACACACACACACACGTGCATGCGCGCATGCACACAGGCGCGCGCGCACACACACATACACGCATGCGCACATTGTATACCAAAATGCAATATCAATCTGAATGGAACCAGTCTGAAACAAGTCAATGTATTAGGGTGTTTTAATAACAGCAGATGAAAGACATACTAAGGATGTTAAATGTAAAATAGCAAAAGCTAAAGCAGCTTAACAGGGTGTAGAAAATAATTCTTGAGAGCTATGCTGAGCCAATCCTGATGTTTGGAAGTGAATCATAGACTGTTCGCAAGTAAATAAGGAATTATATGGAAGTTGTGGAGATGGTGTTTTACAGAAGAAGGATGAGAATACAAGAGCCGGCTAGTAAGAGCAATGAAGATATCTTGAATGAAGTTAACTGACAAAGAGAACTGGTTACTTGCAACATAAGAGGACAATTTATATTCTTTGTGAATGTGATGAGAATTTACAGCATTCGGAAGTCATGTTTCACATCACTCACCTGAATGTGCTCTCCCCGCAACATGCTGAAGTTACAAGTAATGAAAGCACATGCCAACTGGCAAATAATGCATTAATACACACTGAAGAAGTGTGGAGAGTGTTGATGTAATCAATTGACTCGGATGGCTGTGTCGCTAGCTCGATTACACGAACTGGGTGTGAAGCCTGGTCAGGCATGTTAGTACCGCCTTTGAGGAATAGAGTTAGAGATACCGCAACCTTATCTGCCTGCCCCTGTCTCTTTTCTCACTGCTCTTTCCAGTCGTCATGATGTTTTTCATTGCCTTTCTTCTTATCACATAACCAAGTGCTCTCTTTCTTTTAGTTGTATTTAATGTTCTACTTTCATTAACCTCTTTCAAGCAATCACTGTTATTTGACAGTTCAAAGTATTCGCAGCATACATCACAGAAATTACACCTCCGTTGCTTCCAAGTTCTTCCTAATTTGTTCATTCACATCCATTGGACATTTTCACGATTCACTGCCATAGAGCAAAACATGTTCTATATAACATTTCAGAACTCTCGCTCACACATACAAATGCAGTGCGCACGCGCACATACACACACACGCAGAGAGAGAGAGAGAGAGAGAGAGAGAGAAATATGCATTTATACATCTGCACACAGCTATATACAAGCCATATCAAATGAAACCCATCCCAATTGCTTAATTACAAATGTATGACAGTTATTTATAGTGTGTCATTGTAGCAGAGCCAGTGGTGTTCATGTCTAGCTTTTTAAAATCTGCCAAAAGAAGCCCTTCATAGTCAAAACATGTGGTCAGCAATGAGTACATCTCAAACCAAAGTGTGAACCAGATTGAAGCAAGCATGCATGTTTGAAAAGGGGGGAGGGGGAAACGACATATGTGCATGTTTGTAAAATTATATGTGCATCAGGTGGTTCATGCATCTGCATCTCTTTCCTTACTATTAAAATTATGGGAAAGATCTGGGACAGCCAGAATGGTCCCCTAGATAGCTAAGAAGAGGCCACAGATAATAAATCCTACACACACATCGAACATTAGACATAGAGCAAGAGATTGTCGCCACGGAACTATGAAGCACAACCTATTAATATGGGCAACAGTACAAACAGAATAAGGTTTTCAGGCAAGGTGGTTGAGGCACTATAGTAGTCTTGCTTTAGGGTGTCTCATTTATCCCCGTAGAATCATTTACCTCCTAAATTCAGTCCCCGAAACACATAGTTTATGAGGTTTTCTTCTAATGCTCAATACCATGTTTTTGGCATGGCACTGAATGATGTTGAAATAAATTTACATTTAAATATAAGTAATCTGATTGACAATGCTCGCATGTAGGAATCATGTTCCACACCTTACTGCTTCTTCTTCCACCACCATATTCAGGCAGTCACATATCTTTACTTTCTGACTTTTTACATGGTCGGATTCATGAAATATGTTCTTTACAGTTAAAACAAGATGTACACACCGTTTCATCCTCAAAATCAAAGTACTCTTCATTGTTTTTTTTTTTCTTCAAAATATAAGGTACAACACATTTAAAAAATCTCAATTTCCCTCCCCATCAGAGGATCTCAGTGTGCAATGTAAATATACATGACATTGGAAAATGGAGATTTCACGATATCGGAATATAATTGTGATCACACATTGTTACTTTCCACCATATATACAAAACAATAGGTTATTACACACTCACCCTCAGTCTTATATAAGAATCGGCCGGTTTAAAAGGCCATAAAGTAGTTTGCTAGACCAGATTATCTTGACTGGTAATCTCTATATATCAATCTGTGGCGCTGGCATAGCAGAATGGAAGGGATGGAAGTGGGTACCTGTCTTGCATATTACAAAATGGTCAGGTGGAGAGGTTTACATCCAAATTCTCATGGACTTTATTGGGAACGATAAGCTGATATGATGGGGAAGAGAACTCCCAGGCGAAGGGGTTAACAACTTTCTCCGCAATCCTGTATATCCACGTGAGGAACACAGCTGCGCGAGATTCGGCAGCGGATCGTGTCACATCGGTTACTTACGGGTATGCGAGCCAGTCGCTCAGAAAGCAATGGCAAACTATTGAGCGTAATCTTGCCAAAAACATCAACTGCAGCTGAAAAATGCTAGTGTTGACTGCAACATCCTGTAAGGGATATGCAATTAAAAGAAAGAAGATAATCCTACATATTTTTACCGCTGACATTAACTGCAGTATAACGTCATCAGTTGGAATTATGGCACTATAATTAACTAGGAAGTAATGTTCACAACAGGGCTATATTCAACTAATGTGATGATATCATTATCGTCTAGGCGTCACCATGTTACACAGTGGGATTTGTGTCTGAATGCTACAGCGACTTCATATGACGATGCATACATGATTCCTAACAGTTGCATTGTTTAATTTGGCCACATCAGTTAACATACCTCTCATACGTTTTTAATAAAGCAACTGGGGAGAGTTTCATTTGATCACACCTCGTTAATACATTTACATACATATACATACATGTGTGTGTATGTTTAAATATACAGAGGTTGCGAAAGTGGAAATAATATAAGGATAGGTAATAGACAAAGTGATGTCTCCAGATCTTTTTTTGTGTCTTCTCATAACATGGCCAAACAATCACACCAAAATCACAATATACAAAACACTGATCAGACCAGTTGTGCTGTATGGCTCTGAAACCTGGAGTATAATGAAAGGAGATGAAGCCTTGTTACAAACCTTTGAGAACAAAGTTTTAAGACGCATCTTTTGACCCATTAGGGATACACAAAGTGGAGAGTTGAAAAGAAGAAGTAACAAAGACATTTATGATCTGTTTAAGTCCCCGCTAATCACTGGCATCATGAAGGCTAATAGACTACAATGGCTGGGGCATAAAGAAAGAATGGAAGACAATAGGGAAACAAAACTCGCTTACACTCAGGAAATAAATGACCGTAGACCCCGAGGTAGACCAAGAAGACGGCGGAGAGATAATATATATACAGACCTACAAGCACTTATAATCAACGACTGGCAAGAGAAGGTCAACCAGAGAGATGAATGGAGGCGGATTGTATCTGCAGCAAAGAACCTCAATGGCTCGGAACACTGAAGAAGAAGATAACATGGCCAAAAATGATGACTGCCTCTTTCTGATGTTTGTGATAAGTTGCCAAATTTAAATACAAAAAATTAATACTTATTCATCAAACTGAGTTAATGATGAGAAAGATATGTACTTGTGTGTGTCTGTTGACTTTTTGAGTGAAAGACCACTATGGTGTGTTTTTTTTTCTTTTGCCCCAATATAAACATCCATATCTCAGTAACCAACTGAGGGAAAATTATGAGATTTAGTATATAACCTTATCATTATGTCCACCCAACAAAAAAAATTTTGTTCTGGAGATTTTACAGCAGATTTCAAAGTTTGTTTATATGCAGTATATAATTTACGGGTCTGAGATGAAATTCATAATTTTAAATGTATTACAGCGTAGCCAGACAATCGGAGCTCAATGTTGAATATTGTACGTGTTTTGAAGGGATTTGCCTTTGCCAACTCCCCGTGTTGTTCAAACTAAGACTGTTCAGAGGTGTCTCAAAATGTGGGTTATTTCATGAAACCTGATTAATATGTTTTTAAAAAAAAAATCTTACCACTTATCGCTAACATTGAAATGTGTGAATATTTTTCAATGGGATTTAATGCGAAATTGTACACTTCAAAGAATCGCTATGAAGTTGTACACATATTTTTGTCAAGAAGCTGATCGCAGGAAACTCTTTTATACTATTACAAATTCCGAAAAAAGAACAGTGCATGCATTGGGTTTGAGTAAACGGTAATTTCGTTGATGGGTGCAAGAATCTGGAATTAAACCACCACGCAATAACAAAACGGTACGTAGAAAGATTATTGTAGACAGCTTTGACAAAGATGTCATAAGGCGAGCTATTATAAAAATGCTTTAAAAAGTCGCTTGATATACTGTCGTATATTCTGAAGGGACTGGGGATCACTGTTGTGCCTTACCCATATTCTGGTTTTAGAAGCTGGGCCCCATCCTCTTCCAATATGTAAATAAATCAAGAATACGACCCTTGAAATATTACAGACTCGGTTTTATTGTTTGTCTAGGAGTTAATGGTCCTCTTTAGGGGAACAGTGAACACTAGATTTGACTCTGCCCCTTCACCAGGATTCTAATAGCTCTCGAACCCCCATGATATTCTGTGAAAATGTCTGAAAGACTTCCTTAGTTTGAATCAGGTGAAATGTAGCATGGGTCTGGAACAGTCCAGAGATATAGTCTCCTCTTTTCCCTTCTTTTATTGTAAATTCAGTTTTGAGTTATTTAGTTTTGCTAAATAAATTATTCAACAAATACAGGTAGACATTGACATCTTGTTTACACAAATAAACAGGTAATTAACAGACAGGTTGAACTGACACATTAATATAAGATTCAATTACTGTTGATGTCATTTATTGACTGGGCCTGTTTCTTTTGGCCTTTTGAATACATTTTCTCATTTTTTGTTTTTTCATCTGTTTGACATAACATATGTTTAAAATGTGAAAAATGCACATAAGTACCAAAGATGGTCAATCAATCAATAAACAATAATCAATATGATGATTCTAAGTGTTGTAAATCTTCTTATAAATAAAATGTTCTACAGTATAGTGTGGCATGAGTTAATCAAGTGTTTTTATAACTCATTGGTTCTGGGAGGGATTGTGTTTGTTGGCATGGAGAAATGTCACCTCTGAGTGGTAGATATGGGTTAAGCCTGGGTCCATTGACTATTGGATCCGTTTCAGCACTTGCCAGTGAAGCTACTCTGAAGGCTGCCCCTTGCTTTGCTCAAGGCCTGAGGTTATCTTCCATTCATGTGTGGGTCATCTTTTCTCTCTGCCTCCCTCTTCTGGTCAGGTTGCCACCAAGAACATCACTGTGTAAAATTCACAGAGGCATGTATAATCCTACCAATGTAATTTTTCCAGCATGTTATTAAGTGTGAACACAACATAACAGGAAGGACAAGATCAGAAGAAGTGATGTTGTGTTAATTTGTGTGGGGTCAGAGATTATTATTACACTGGATGCACCTGCTAGCATATGGTACCTGCTGTATGCATTTTCTCAGTGTACCTGTGGTTCATTGAGAAGTGTACAATCAGACATAGATAGGAGTGATGATGTGTTGTTCCTTGGAGCATTCAAGTCAAGCTGATAATGCAGGACCAAGACAAGGATATGATGCATTTTTATAAATGACATACAATTAAACATCTTCATCAACTCATGTGGTTATGCAGTGTATATATAAATGTTCGCCGAACGTTGGGCGGCGAATACCAAACCCGACACCCCACATTGTGCCAACGGCTTCGGGCGGAAGAGCGCAATTGGGAGGGTACAAGCCTTACCCTGGTGCGAGGAAATGCAAGCTAAAGACAAAATTGTCATGGCAGGGCAGACCAGGCCCTAAGCCTTGGTTGGCGACTGGTCTAGGATCGAAGCTCCGACAGGCGGACAGTTAGAGCATTGCTTTGCTGATCCGGCAGCTTCTGCAGCTTGTCTTGTTCCAGATGTAGGGGTGTTACCTTTCCTCTGGAGTGAACTAGGCAGGCCGAGAGAGGGATCATGCTGCATGGGCAACACATGATCTCTATATTTTAGCCCAGGCTTTGTGCTATGGAGAGGCAATAACTCCATCCCTGGTCTTAACTGGTCTCGGAATCAAAGCGAGAGGCAACTGTTACGGGTTATAAGTCCTTGTCAGTTGGCGTAGACATGGGGCGCCACGCGTTGCCTCTGACGGTGGGAGACACCTATAGGTGTCACTGATCAGCTACCGCCCGCCTCAAGCTGGGCAGCCCCCAGCCAATTGGGTGCTGATCCGCCACAGCCTGCCTGCTTCAATGGGTGCTTGGGGCTAGGACAAAATCTGAATCGCAGGCTGTAAAACCAATGCACCAGGTACAAACAAAAATATAAATAGAAACCTCAAGCTACGGCTTGCAACCTGGAACGTGAGAACCATGTGTCCAGGATTTTCCACTGACTTGACCAATATTGACGATGTGAGAAAAACGGCTGTGATTGATGCCGAACTCAATCGTCTTAACATTGATATTGCTGGCCTGCAGGAGACTCGCCTCGCTGAGGAAGGGTCACTCAGGGAAAACAACTACACCTTTTTCTGGAAGGGTAAAGGGCAGGCAGAAAAAAGGCAACACGGTGTGGGCTTTGCAGTGAAGAATTCGCTACTGGGAATGATTGAAATTCCAGCAGGAGGAAATGAAAGACTATTATCCCTGCGCTTGGCAACCTCTTGTGGGTTTGCCACCATTATTACTGCATATGCACCGACACTCGATTCCTCTGATGATGTGAAGGATTTGTTCTATGAGGAGTTAGACTCTGTGATCAAGGCAGTTCCAAAATCCGACTACATTTATATGCTCGGTGATTTCAATGCTCGTGTGGGCAAGGACTCGAGTTCATGGCCAGTGTGCCTTGGAAAATACAACATCGGTCGCATGAATGAAAATGGGCAAAGGCTGCTGGAGCATTGCACCAGTAATGACCTATGTATTACAAACTCTTTTTTTAAAACAAAAGAGATGCATAAGGTCACATGGAAACATCCAAGATCCGGCCATTGGCACCAGCTGGACTTCATCATCACACGGAGACAACATCTGAACCATATATCATTGACTCGTAGTTACCACAGTGCTGACTGTGATACGGATCATTCTTTGGTTGTTGCAAGGGTTAGACTGAGACCAAAGAGAATCTACACAGCTAAACACAAATCTAGCCCCAGGATTAATATTATTAACACTCATGATCCTGAAAAGTGCTTTCAGTTTCAACAGCAACTTGAAGACGCTTTCACTGATACACCAGAAAATTGTACAGTAAATGATAAATGGAATAAACTTAAGGAAACTCTTTGTAAAACTGCCGTAAAGGTTTACGGCACTGTGGATCATAAGAGGCAGGACTGGTTTGCGGCCAACAGCGAGACTCTGCAGCCCTTGATTGATAAGAAGAAGAAAGCTCTCTTAAGAAACAAGGAAAGACCAACGCGTAACACTCTGAGTGAGCTAAGGCAAGCTAGGAAGGATGTGCAAAAGGCTGCCAGGCAGTGTGCAAATGATTATTGGATCAAGTTATGTGAGTCCATTCAAATCGCAAGTGATAAGGGAGACATAAGAAGCATGTATGAAGGAATAAAGAAAGCCTGTGGTCCAGTGATCAAAAGAAGTGCACCATTGAAAACCTTGACTGGAGAAGTCATCACTGATAAGAAACAGCAGATGAACAGATGGGTAGAGCACTATTTGGAGCTTTACTCAAGTGAGACCAAACTAGCGGATAATGCCCTCAACGCCATAGAGGCTCTACCAACTCTTGACCACCTGGACACACTTCCCACCATAACAGAAGTTAAGTGTGCTATAAATGAACTTGCATCTGGCAAGGCTCCAGGTAAGGATGGGATTCCAATAGAGGTTATCAGGAGTGGGCAAGACACACTCACTATACAGATCCACCAGCTAATAGAGCTATGCTGGCGTGAAGGACAAGTCCCACAGGATTTCAAAGATTCAAGCATCATAACACTGTACAAGAACAAGGGCGATCGGAGCGACTGCAACAACTATAGGGGTATCTCACTTCTGTGTATTGTTGGAAAAGTATTTGCCAGAATTGTTCTGCGCAGACTTCAAGTCCTAGGAGATCAAGTCTACCCCGAATCACAGTGTGGCTTTCGACAGAACCGGTCTACCACTGATATGATATTCTCATTGCGACAAATGCAAGAAAAATGCCGTGAACAGAATCAACCACTGTTTATTGCCTTCATCGACCTCACAAAGGCATTTGATTTGGTCAGTCGTGAGGGTCTGTTCAAGGCACTAAGGAAGATTGGCTGCCCACCAACTCTTCTGTCCATTGTGGAATCGTTCCACACAGGCATGAAGGGTATAATCAAGTTTGATGGTGCAACTTCTGAAGAATTTGAAATCAAGAGTGGAGTTAAGCAAGGTTGTGTACTAGCTCCCACCCTCTTTGGAATATACTTTTCACTTCTACTGAAATATGCATTTCGTGATCAGGATGGTGGTATATACATTCACTCACGCTCAGATGGCGGCCTCTACAATGCTCAGAGATTGAAGGCTAAGACCAAAATTAGGAGGGTACTGATCAGAGAGTTGCTTTTTGCAGATGATGCTGCAGTTACGACTCACTCTGAGGAAGAATTGCAATGTCTACTATCTGCATTCTCCAATGCTTGTTCTGAATTTGGTTTAACAATTAGCAAAAAGAAGACACAGATTATGTCACAAGGTGCACATGGGGTACCATCAATCTTTATTGACGACGCCGAACTAGAGATAGTAGACCATTTTACATATCTAGGATCGGTGGTAAATAGCAAATTATCCCTAGATCAGGAAATCAACATCCGGATTGGTAAGGCAGCAACAACAATGAACAGGTTAAGAAAAAGAGTCTGGGAGAACAGGAAGCTTACTGCCAAAACAAAAGTCCTTGTCTATCAAGCCTGTGTCCTTAGTACTCTTCTCTATGGCAGTGAAACCTGGACAACTTACTCACACCAAGAGAACAATTTAAACAGCTTTCATATGCGGTGTCTGCGAAGAATTCTTGGTATTAAGTGGCAAGACAAAATCACAAATACTGAAGTATTGGAAAGATCAGGTTGTGTGACAGTTTATTCCATGCTCAGTCTTCGTAGACTTAGATGGATAGGACATCTTAGGCGGATGGATGATGGTAGAATACCAAAGGATATCTTTTTTGGTGAATTACAGATGGGTAAGAGATCTCAGGGTCGGCCTCTACTACGATACAAAGATGTGTGTAAGCGGGACATGATTGATACAGGCATTGATAATGCACATTGGGAGCAAGTCGCCGCTGAACGTGTTGCATGGAGGGCAAATATCAGAAACGGAATAAAGTCAAAGGAGAAAATTATTGCAGAAAAGTCACACACCAAGCGTTTGAGACGTAAGATGGTGCATGATGGTGGAAATGACCACGTGTTCACATGCACCCACTGTGAACGGACATTTACAGCGCAAATTGGCCTTATCAGTCACACTCGCTACCGCCATAGTTAAAAGTTATTATGCCTTTTTAAAGCACAAACTATCGTCTGTCAAGACGGCAAGGTGCCAATGATATAAATGTTTATCTGTACCTTCCAAATCAACTACTTGTCTTCTTCTTCTTCCTATAAATCATTTCCTTTTGCCTGCTGTTGTTGTGGTGTGGTGTGGAGTGCTGTGTGGTGTAGTGTGTTGAGTTAACTTCTGTTGACTGGGGTTCTCATAGCTTGTACCACTTGTTCCCCCATCTTCATCAGTTAATATGAGTTTAACTCATTAAGTGTCTTATTGTTATTCATGTCCAACATACAGAATTTCTGATGTGTATTTGTTACAAAATGTAATCCATACAAGATCATGACAACAATACATTAGTAAGAGGTTGTTACATAAAGTACCTCTCCTAATCCACCTCTCTTCTTCTTCATATTAATCTATTCTTCTTCTTCTTCCTTTTAGCAGTGCACATCATGTCCCTTCTGTTGGCGATCAACAGTTGGCAATAGACCGAGGTTTTGTTTACCTTTGGGTCTGGACAGATTAACTAGGCCGTCTGTCACAAATGGCGTCTGTGCAGCGTATCCTGTTCTAGGCAATGCATTTAATAAGTGCTTTGTCTGAGTGAAGATCTGACACATAAATACAATTATTTTCTATCAGACCCTATTATTTCAATTCGTAAAGAGGAAAGAAAAGATATAATACTTCTCTCAGCTCCTTAGATTTCGAATAGGCAGAAATAAATACGCTTTTAAGCGAGGTAGTGGTTCGTTTGCACAAACTGGCCTGTGTTTGCAGAAAGCATTTTAAAACAGTTTTGATGAAATGCATCAAAGTGCGTTTGAAATTCTCACCTCGTACATTTTTCTGTGATAGATAGTTGTAGTCTGCACATAGTAAAGCTAACAGATGTGGTGAAGAACTTCAGAGTTTGCAGTTTTGAGAAAGTATGAGATTGTTAATTTTGCCTGGGAAAGGCTCGGTGTAGCTACAAGGTTGCAGTCGACAATTTTACACTTCAGAGATTTATTTTATAAGAAATACATTTAATTTTGATGCACAAACACTGGATAACTCTGTTACACACATCTGGGTATCACATTGTCCTGAGGATTCACAAGCTTACCTTGGGTTTCGGATCAAACTGCCGTTTTTTCATGTAAAGGACAGGTCACAATGGTTCTCTGACTGTCCGTCAGGGCTGAAGATTGAGAAGTGCGCGGTTTAGGAGAAATGAATGCTTTCGCAGGTCAGAGTTATATCACGTGACCCGCTCCTTCCAATAATCCTCTTAGTTCAAGACGCTGTACCTTCTATTAATAGCCGACATCTGTCCATCTCGAGTGTCAAGTTGGTGTTCGATTCTCAATCATGCGGTCAATGTATGTTGTTCTCTGTGTTGGTGTGAAAATATTGACGCACTGTAAAATGATGGTTGGTGATTATGTCACATATACGACAGGGTCGACTTCATTGCACCGGGTTCTATCCCATATGGCTCGGTCTCTTTCCGCAGCACGGAAAGCATCGCACAAAGCATGAACTCCGCAGGACTAGCGACAACACACAGAAGTCTCCGAAAAATTTAACTCGTGAACCGAAGGATGCGGCCCGGAATCGACCCCACGACCTTTGGAGCCCAAGTCAAAAGGCTTGACCACTTCGCCATGGAGACTCCTAAAATTATAAACATTTTGAATTTTATATCCAGGATTATCCAGCATTATAAAAATGCTGGATGCCAAAGAAACAGTGACTGTAAGAAAACTTATGGTTTGGTTCAGAAAGAACAATAACATAGAGCTATCCAAAACAACTTTGTGGAAAATTAAAAGGACATTATCTTCACGATTTAAAAGTACAAGGGCGGTAGAAATAATCTTTGCGAGCAACCACATTTAGGAGCCATGAGAAGTAGATACCTACGTGAAATAAGGGAAATGCGCAAAGAAAATTATGGGATAGTGTGTTTGGATAAAATGTGGATCAATGCGCACCACACAAGTGATAAGGAATGGCAATCAGTGGATGGACAGATAAAGTGATATGTGCCCAGTTGTAAAAGACAGCTTTTGGTCGTGGCCCATGTTGGTAATATGCATAATGGCTTACAACAGAATGCTGGGCTCATGTTCGTATCAAAGCATACAGACGATAGGGATTATCATAATAAGATGAATGGTAATGTATTTAGAGATTGGCTTGAGAATACTGTTCCGACTCATCTAAACTGAAGTGCGCCAAAACACGATCTCTCATGTATCTGTAGTTAGTACGTAGTCCTCAGGTATTAACTCGATTACCTTTAAAGGCTCCAATGCAAGATGCCTGTGGAAGAGAATCGGTACGTCTTGTTCCGGTACCTTGTAGTACTTTATGAGCACTTCAAAATTAGTAATCCAAGAACTGACCGAATCGCCTTTTTGAAAGTTGCGAAAAAGCCCTTGGTACTTCTTCACTGGATCATTCTGTTTTGCACGACTTTTCTCTCGTACAATCTCAGCTTCATGTTCCATCTCCAGAGTCCAGACTCTCAAATTACCCTCAACTTCTTTGTCCTTCCAGAATGTTTCTGTTGCCAGCTTCTCCCTATCAAAAGCCAGTTGTTTCTCCCTGATTTCTGCCTCTGCGGCTATTTGCTTTGCCTTCATCTCTGCTTCTGCGGCTATTTGCTTTTCTTTCAATTGCATTTCCATAATCAGCTTTTCTTTTTCAGCAGCTATTTCTTTTTCTTTAGCTGCCATCCTTTCCCGTTCAAGAGTTAACTCATTTTCTCTAGCTTCCATTCTCTCGTGTTCCAACGCTATCTCTTTATCTTTAATTTCTCTCTCTAGAGCGGCTTGAAGTTGCTTTGCCTCCTTTTCAGCTGCTAGTTTTTCCAATCGTTCCTCCTTCTCACGTGCGGCTTGAAGTCGTTTCTCTTCTTTTTGCTGTAACTGGTAGTCGCTGAACTCTTGTTTTGCCCACGCTCTAAGTTCTGCTCCAGTCAAACCTGTCTTCTCACCCATTACCATGTAATCCTGAAGTGTAGACATCTTGACCTACCTGTATAATACTCTAGCTGTAATAAAATATCGAAGTGGAAAAAGAAGACAAGAATATCGACAAAGTTGTAATAATGTTTTCTTAGGAACAGAGTCGATAGTATATCTCGTGGTATCAACTTCGACCAAAATATCAACTTAATTCACACAAATAATGTAAAGTTGACGATCACCCAAGAATATATCACTCAAAATATACGACAATTATACGAAACGTGACATATGTAAACCACATAAATAATTATGGAAAAATATGTTCAATATAAAAATATACATATATACGTATAGCGAAACAATACTAATACTGACAAACGACGATTGACGCAAGACGAAAATACATATTTTCATTCATAAAAGACAAAATTAATACTCCTGAAATTTAAGTGACAACACGATAAACACCTTATATACTACTCACAATTACGATACCAACAATGTGTGTTATCACACGCAAGATCAGTATAATGATTTCGTATTGACCTGACGCCACCCACACTGTTAGTTTATAATTGCTTTTGTTAACATTTATAATCAGCACCTTATTAATATACAACAGATGTTGGACAATCGACAACGATAATCAATACTGGCCTTAACGCTTTCGAAAATCCACCCAGTGTCATGTGAATGTATATTGATTGGACTGGTTAGAATGTTCAAAGTTGACGTAACTGGTGTTTGCTGCCCACTAGTTTGACATGATATTCATGTGAACGTATGAGTAGAACAATTGAAATGTGTCTCCGTGTTAGTTGCTCCTGTTTGCGTTTAATGATAGTGTAATAAACTTACACTAATACCCTGAACCAACGTAGTCCGTGGCCGACTTCAGAGAAATGCTTAGTCGGCTGTGGTATGAACGATGAACCTTGAATAACTGGAACCGACGCTGACCAACCACGTGACTCACTATGTATGGCGGTGAACAGTGTAATGCACAAGCTCCATGGTTAGAGATATTTCCTTGAAAATGGCCATCATTACTTCATGTGTAAACGCTGGTGATAAACTTGAAGCGGCGTGAGGGAACTCTATTCGGTGCGTATCAGTGTCTTGAAGAGTTTATGTTGAGGGAGGCCGATGTGTGCAGTCCATCTCCAGATTTTCTCCAACATACATGTCCCACGTGTAAATAATATGTCCTATGTCCGTATAATAATGATGCAGTAACTGGTGCCAGTGCCTAGTTAATAATGTTCTCTGTTGGCACTCCCGGAAAATAATGCTGCCATATCATAAGTCCGCCGTATTCATAAACTGTTGCACGCAACTAAGCAATTAGTATGTCAATTAATTGTCTGTGCTGGCGTGTATGATCAGGTAATGTTAGTGAAATGTAGTGTGCAATGTTGATGTCCTTCATACTGTAATCAGTGTCTTCAAGTTCGTTGTTTGAAGTGTAACAATGTCCGTGAAATCTCTAAGTGTTGAAGTATAAAATCATCCAACACGTAATCAAAATGTTCAGTCTTGTGACGTATATTGTTTTTACACTACGTATTTATCCAGTAGTTGAAGCTGTTTCAATAATGGTTGTACATATATGTTTCATCTTCCTTGCATTGTAGATATAATTTACAGTGCAGTGTCCCGATGATGGCCTACTTTCTTTTCAAATATGTAGAGTCTATCGAGTGTGTACTTCATTTATTCGCTTCAAACTGTATATTCTAAATAAGTTCTTTACTTTATTGTCGTTCTTTTACTATCTTCAGTTAATCTTTAATTTCTAATGTGTGATAATGTTCTGTCTTCTGTACTTCAAGAATGATATTGCAACGTTGATCATTTTCTACTGGGTGTTCATTATGCGCACCAGTGTGCGTTTTGCCTTTCGATTGCTGATGTGCAGATGTATACTAAATGGTTGTGTTCTTTCCTAACGATCAGCATAGTAATTGTTCGTTATAAATACTTTCTATCACATAATTTATATATATAATTTCATACCTTTCTTTCTCCTTTGCTTCTACAACTTGATCTTATGAATGAATCGTTTACAATTTTGTATGGAGGCCGACATTTTGACTTTTCCTTTAGACGTTCTTTCATTTCGACTCCGTGTGTTCTACTGTATTCCGGCGCACAATTTATGTTCCATTCGTGCACATTTCTTGTTTACTAGCAACTTTCGCGGGAAAATTTTGTTGACAATTGGATCTTAAAAACTGGCAAGCTTCCCATCTTTATGCCATGTGTTTGGGAGGTGAAATGACATTTGACTCAGTTTTAAACACTCACCTTTGAACAGTGTGACGAGTAATCAGACGACTCCAAAGAAGCAACAAGACTCACACTTTTATTTCGTGTCGAGCGGAACAAATAACAGTGGATAATTATCGCATGTTATTAAACTGCCCCCGAGATGTAGGAGCGGCGTTTAATTAATTAACATTTCACGAAACTCCCTGCCTTCTTCCAAATGTTCTCCTTGAGGCGTAGACCTGCCATTTCGCTGTTCTGAGTTGTATCACGTATAGGTTTCGGGTTCTGCCTTAAGTATCCATTTGTCAATCGATCCTTCCTCCTGACTCTATTCGCCGAAGCTCGGAATAAGTCGCATATGGCGCTTCACCCACGGCTCTCTGGAAGACACGTCCTCTCCTTCTGAATCACACACAGAGAAAGTCCTTTGTTGTTCTGTGACGCTGTTTACGTTTCCAATGGTATCTTCCTTTCCTATTTGTCCATTTTTGTGCATAACTGGAAAAACCCAATTTATGACTTTGGTGGCGTGTACCGTCATATGGCATCAAGTAGTTATTGTTCATCATGGCCATCATACATAACTTCTGATGTGTATTTGTTACAAAATGTAATCAATACAAAATCATGACAACAATACTATACATTAGTAAGAGGTTGTTACAAATGTACCTGTCCTAATCCACTCTCCTCCTCTACTCATTCTTTTATTCTCCTTCTGTTATCAGTGCGCACCATGTCCATTCTGTTGGCTACCAACAGTTGGCTATAGACCGAGGTTTTATTTACCTGTTGGTCTGGACAGACTATCTAGGCCGTCTGTCACAAATGGCGTCTGTGAAGCGTAACTTGTTTTAGGCAGTGCAGCTCATGAGTGCCTTGTCTAAGTGAAAATCTGACATAAATACAACTATTTGTTCTATCAAACTCTATTATTTCAATTCATGAAGAGGAAAGGAAAGATATAATCTCTCTCTCAGCTCTTTAGATTGCGAATAGGCAGAAATAAGTACGTTTTCAAGCGAGGCAGTGGTTCCTGTGCACAAACTGTCTTGTGGTTAGCAGATAGCAATTTAAGCAGATTGTGATGAAATGCATAAGAGTGCGTTTGAATTCTCACCTCGTACATTTTTCTGTGATAGAATGTTGTAGTATGCACACATTAAAGCTAACAGATATCTTGAAGAACTTCAGAGTTTGCAGTTTTGAGAAAGTATGAGATTGTCAGTTTGCCGGGGAAACGGCTCTGTGTAGTCAGAAGCTAGCAGTCGACAATTTTACATTTCAGAGTTTTTATTTTATCAGTAATACATTTAAATTGACGCACAAACACTGGATACCTCTACTGTATACATCTGGGCATCAGATAGATCTGAGGATTCACATGCTTACCTCGGAGTTCGGATCAAACTGCCGTCCTTTTCATGAAAACACAGGTCACCTAGCGATCTGACCGTTCGTCAGGCCGATTGAAGGAGAAGGAGATTTGAATATTGAGCGCTAGCGGCAGGTCAGAGTCGTCATCACGTGACCGGCCCCGTCCAATGATCTCCCTACTTGTAGACGCTGTAATTTCTAAATTTAGACGACACCCATCCATCTCCGGTGTCATGTTGGTGTTCGTTCGCGTTAGTGTTGTCAATTGTATATCTCCCTCTGTTTTGATGTGCAAATTTTGACGTACTGTACAATGATGGTGGTTCATTGTGTCACATTGACCTAATGGCGCAAGAACGCAGCTCTGCTGTAAACAGGCACAGCGCAATGACGTCCGAAAAAACTCTGGATGAACACAGAAGAAGAAGAAGAAGAAGAAGAAGAAGAAGAAGAAGAAGAGGAAGAAGAAGAAGAAGTACAGGTCAAGACCTTCAGGACTTCCCTTCACATCGTTCGCTTTTGATAAACAATATAGAGATACTATGAGTACCATGGCAGTTCCTGCTATTGGGGTGTAAAGTATTAGGACTTCACACATTCTAGCCAAGGCTAATTTAAAATATGGGATACAAATTGTGCAAAAACACGAATTCCTTGGCAGATGGTCACTCTGTACTTTGACATTCCTGTCCTAGCCTTTATATCCACTTACACACTTCTCATCCTTGTGCCCGTAGCCATAACAGGCTTTTCACCTACCCTAACAACTAGTATCAATGTATTGTTGATAATTAACCTTCTAAATCAGCAGTTTTGTGTACTATTGACAGTAAATTTAATTAAATTACTTTCCTTGCCTGATTATATATCTACCACATTTTTAAAAAACTTTTCTTATGGGCCGCATGACTTAACATAATAAACATATTTAACTCTTTTTGAGTTGACTGAAAGGTGAATATGCATATGTTATATGTAAGTAGTGTAACGTGGGCCAAATCCGCCCGCTTTGTGGTGGTGGTAGGGGTCATTATATTATTAGTAATTATCGATATTGCACCTCAAATTAAAGATAACTCTTAGGCGACCATTATCGATTTTTAGCTTTTATCGATTTTTTAAGTGGGCGTGGCAGACTGGTGGACGTGGTGAAGTGTAAGTAAGAGGTGGGGTGTAGGGGAGGTTAAAGTGGGTGATGACGTAAGTGGCGATTTAGTGACCACTAGAGGTGTCAATAAGAGGTAGTCTAGTGACTTGGTGTCTACAACATAAAACATTGAAATAGCAAACGATTCAAAGAAGGTATATAATTTTAATAAAGGGAAAACATATATAGAATGCACTGAACATTACATATTTAAATGAGGAGAGGTAACAATACATATTTAAATGAGGAGAGGTGTTGTAACATTATGCTGGTTTAGAAAAGTGACCACTCGTGATGTAAGAACATTGGCACCTTGCCGTCTTGACAGACGATAATTTGTTCTTCAAAAAGGCATAATAACTATTACCCATGGCGGCAGCGAATGTGATTGATAAGGCCAATTCACGCTGTAAATGTTCGTCCACAGTGGGTGCATTTGAACACGTGGTCATTTCCACCATCATGCACCATCTTACTTCTCACACGCTCGGTGTGTGACTTATCTGCAATTATTTTCTCCTTTGTCTTGATTCCATTTCTGAAGTTTGCTCTCCATGCAACACGTTCAGCGGCGACTTACTCCAAATGTGTATTATCAATGCCTGTATCAATCATGTCCCGCTTACACACATCTTTGTATCTTAGTAGAGGCCGACCCTGAGATCTCTTACCCATCTGTAATTCACCAAAAAAGATGTCCTTTGGTATTCTACTGTCATCCATCCTCCTAAGATGTCCTATCCATCTAAGTCTACGAAGACTGAGCATGGAATAAACCGTCACACAACTTGATCTTTCCAATACTTCAATATTTGTGATTTTGTCTTGCCACTTAATACCAAGAATATTTTTTTAAACGTTTCTCTTGGTGTGAGTAAGTTGTCCAGGTTTCACTGCCATAAAGAAGAGTACTAAGGACACAGGCTTGATAGACAAGGACTTTTGTTTTGGAAGTAAGCTTCCTGTTCTCCCAGACTCTTTTTCTTAACCTGTTCATTGTTGTTACTGCCTTACTATTCCGGATGTTGATTTCCTGATCTAGGGATAATTTGCTATTTACCACTGATCCTAGATATGTAAAAGGGTCTACCATCTATAGTTGGGCGTCGTCAATAAATATTGATGGTCCACCATGTGCACCTTGTGACATACTCTGTGTCTTATTTTTTTTATAATTGTTAAACCAAATTCAGAATAAGCATTGAAGAATGCAGATAGTAGACATTGTAATTCTTCCTCAGAGTGGGTCGTAACTGCAGCAGCATCTGCAAAATGCAGCTCTCTGATCAGGACCCTCCTTATTTTGGTCTTGGCCTTTAATCTCTGAGCATTGCAGAGGCCGCCATCTGAGCGTGAGTGAATGTATATACCACCATCCTGATCACGAAAGGCATATTTCAGTAGAAGTGAAAGGTATATTCCAAAGACTGTGGGAGCTAGTACACAACCTTGCTTAACTCCACTCTTGATTTCAAACTCTTCAGAAGTTGCATCATCAAACTTGATTATACCCTTCATGCCTGGGTGGTACGATTCCACAGTGGACAGAAGAGTTGGTGGGCAGCCAATCTTCTTTAGTGCCATGAACAGACTCTCACGACTGACCAAATCAAATTCCTTTGTGAGGTCGATGAAGGCAATAAACAGTGGTTGATTCTGTTCACGTTTTTTTTTTTTTTTTTTTTTTTTTGGCATTTGTCGCAATGATAATATCTTATCAATGATAGACCGGTTCTGTCGAAAGCCACACTGTGATTCGGGGTATACTTGATCTCCCAGGACTTGAAGTCTGTGCAGTGCAATTCTGGAAAATACTTTTCCAACAATACACAGAAGTGAGATACCCCTATAGTTGTTACAGTCGCTCCGTTCGCCCTTGTTCTTGTACAGTGTTATGATGCTTGAATCTTTGAAATCCTGTGGGACTTGTCCTTCTCGCCAGCATAGCTTTATTAACTGGTGGATCTGTAGAGTGAATGTGTCTTGTCCACTCCTGATAACCTCTATTGGAATTGGAGAGATTGAGTGAGAGAATGAGTTAGTAAGAGAGAGATTGTGTTGTGTGTCTGACTGTCTGTGTGAGTGAGTGAGTCAGTGTGAGTTAGAGAGCCAGCAAGTGAGTAAGGGAGAGTTAGTGAGTGAGGGGGAGAATTTGTGAATGTGTGTGTATGTGCGTGTGTGAGTGAGTGTGAGAGCGAGTGAGTGTGTAAGAGAGAGCCAATGGGTGGGTGAGAGAGAGTGCATGAGAAGTGAATGAGTGAGAGAGAGAGTGGGTGATTGTGTGTGTCTGTGTACTTGTCTGTGTGTGCGAGAAGAGAGTGAGTTAGTGTGGTTTAGAGAGTAAATGAGTGAGTGTGAGTGAGAAGGTGAGATTATATGAGGCAGTGTGTATGTGTAAGTGTGGGTGGATGGGTGGGTGTGTGTGTACGTGTGTACGTATGTGTGTGTTTATATGGGTGTATGTGTGTGCATGTCTGCATGTGCATACGGGTGTGTATGTGTAAGTGTATGTAAATGTGAATATGTGTGTGCTTGTGTGTGTGAGTATGTTTATATGTGTGCGTACATGTGTGTATTTATATGTATGTGCGTGTGTATATGTGTGTATGTGCGTGTGTATATATGTGTATGTTCGTATATGTATGTGCATATGTTTGTGTTTATGTGTGCATGCATGCAGTGTATGCGAGGGAGTGTGTATTTGTGTGTAAGTGTTTTTAAGTATGTGTGTATGTGTGCGTGGGTATATGTGTGTATTTGCGTGTATGTATTGTGTGTATGCTCGTGTGTGTATGTGTATATGCTTTCGTGTGTATGCGAGGGAGTGTGTATTTGATAGCGTGAGGGTGTGTGCTGTCTGTGTGTGAGTGAGAGTGAAAGAGAGTGTGATATAGAGTGAATGAAATATGGAGACAGTGACTTAATGGGTGAAATGGGAATTGCGAGAGAGAGAGAGAGTGAGTGAGTGAACGAGAGAGAGACAGTGGGAGAATGGATGTGTTAGTGTGTGTGTGTGTGTGTGTGTGTGTGCGCCCATTGTTTGTAAGTGTCTGTGTGTGTGTGTGTGTGTTTGTTGGTGAGAGAGAGAGAGAGAGTGAGAGAGAGATTTGAGCGCACGCATGCCATGTAACATGCTATTCTATATTTTGTGTGTATTCTCATGTTCATATGATCATTTTGAATGACAATTGATGTTATCATTTATAATATGAACACATGTACACCGGTGAGAGAGTTACGGAGTATGTATGAGAGAGAGAGAGAGAGAGAGAGAGAGAGAGAGAGAGAGAGAGAGAGAGAGTTAATTAATGTGAGAGTGTTTGTGTGTGCCTGTGTAAGAGAGAGAGAGAGAGAGAGAGAGAGAGAGAGAGAGAGAGTTGAGTGCACGCATGTCCTGTAACATGCCATTCCATATTTTGTGTGTATTCTCATCTTTCATATTATCATTTTGTATGCCACTTGATTTTATCATGTAGAATATAACATTACTGTAATGTGAGTGAGAGAGTTAGTGAGTGGGGGAGAGAGAGAGAGAGAGAGAGAGAGTGAGTGTGTGTGTGTGTGTGTGTGTGTGTGTGTGTGTGTGTGTGTGTGTGTGTGTGTGTGTGTGTGTGTGTGTGTGAAATAGAGAAAAGAGAGAGAGAGTTGAATTGCATAACTAATTTTTACGCTACACAATGTATATGTACAATTTTTTCTCCACTTCTTACAATTTTTGCGAGAATGCTTACGACAATCTTCAGTGTCTCAACTGTGTGTAAAGTGTGGGAGTTTGTTCTTATTAGTTTCAGTGATCATGTGAGGCATCATGAAGTGTCTAGAGGTGAGGATGTGTGTGTGGGTGTGTGTGTGAGAGAGATGTGTGGGGGTGTGGGGAATGTATGTGTGGAGGGTTGTGTGTGGGGGATGTATGCGGGTTGATGGGTGGTGTGTGGATGGGTGAAGGGATGTGTTGTCGGTGGGGGATGTATGTGTGCGTGTGTGTGTGAGAGGGATGTGTGTGTTGGGGATATTTGGGAGGATGGTTGAAAGTATGTGGGTGTTGGTGGGTTGGTGGTGTGGGTAGGGATGATGAATGGGTGTGTGGGAGATGTGTGTGGGTTGGGGGATAGGTTTGTAATGGGTGTGGGGTGTGTCTGTGAATGGGATATGTCTGTGTGGGTGGGATTGTGTGAGTGTGGATGGGGTAAATGTGAGTTGGTGGAGGGTGTATGTGTGGGTGGTGAGGATGTGTTTGGGTGGTGGGGAGATGTGTGTGTGAGTTAGAGATGTGTGGGCGGGGATGTGTATTCAGAATGGATGGGGGGGGATGTGTGTGTGTGGGGGGATGTGTTTATGGGTGGGGTGTTGTGTGGAAGGGGAGATGTGTTAGGGGTGGGGGAGGTGTGGGATGTGCAGGTGGATGAAGGATTATATGAGGATGGGGGATGTGCGTTTTTGGCTGGGTGGTTGGGGTGTGTATGGGGCGGGAAAGTAGATAAGAGATGCATGTGTTGATCGATGGGTGGGTGGTGTGTGGGTGTGAGTGGTTGATGGATGAGTACGTGAGTGGGTGGATGTGTGTGAGAGATGAGTGTATGGCTGGGGGATGTGTGTGTGGGTGGGGTATATGTGGGTGGTGGTGTGTGTTTTTGGATGAGGAATGTGTTGGTGGGTGGGGATCTGTGTATGGGTGTGGGGATGTGTGTGTGTGTGTGTGTGTGTGTGTGTGTATGGGGTAGTGAGATGTGTAATTAAGTGTGATTGGGGATTGGAGATCGGGGGGGGGGGGGGGGGGGTTGACCAGTGGTGGGTGGAGGATGTGTGGGAGGTTGAGTGTGTGTAGGTTGGAGGTGGGTGGGGAATGTGTGTGTGGATGCGGGATGTGTTGGTGGGGGAGATTCTGTGGGTGGGAGATGTGTGTAAGTGGGGGATGTGTGGGCGGGTGCGAGTTTTGTGTTTGAGTAGGTGCGGGATATGTGAGTTTGCGGGAATATGTGGGTGTTGGATATGTGGTTGGGGGATGTTTGTTTGGCTGAGTGGTTTGGGTGTGTGGGTGGGTGGTGGAGGATATTTGGGTGGGTGAGTGTTGGTGGGTTATGGGATGGGTGGAGGATGTGTGCGTGTGGGTGGGAAAATGTGTGAAGGTGGGGGGTGGATGTGTGCCTGGGTTTGTGTGTGGGTGGTGGGTGGGGAGATGGTGTGTGTGGGGGTGTGTGTGCGTTGGGGGTGGATGGATGGATGGGGCATGTATGTGCCTGTGGGTGGTTATGGGATGGGTGGAGGATGTGTGCGTGTGGGTGGGAAAATGTGTGAATGTCGGGAATGGATGGGTGGATGTGTGCCTGGGCTTGTGTGTGGGTGGTGGGTGGGGAGATGGTGTGTGTGTGGGGGTGTGTGTGGGTAGGGGGTGGATGGATGGGGCATGTATGTGCCTGTGGGTATGTGTGTGTGGTGGCTGTGTATGTGGGGGACACGCAGATGGATAGGGGATGAATGGGTGGGGGATTTGTCTCATAACATTGTAACATGCATTGTATATGTTTACAACATTCAGTTGACAATGTTTTTTCCCCTATGTGAATACACTATGCACTGATGAACGAAAGATGAGTGATTGGAAGGGCCGAATGTAAGACGGGCCTGCGTGCCCAATTTGTTACCCTTTTAAAATAAAGTTCGTTCGTTCGTTCGTTCCCGTCCGTACCTGGAGCCATGCCAGATGCAATTTCATTTATAGCACACTTAACTTCTGTTAGGGTGGGAAGTGTGTCCAGGTGGTCAAGAGTTGGTAGGGCCTTTATGGCGTTGAGGGCATCATCCGCTAGTTTGGTCTCACTTGAGTAAAGCTCCAAATAGTGCTCTACCCATCTGTCCGTCTGCTGTGTCTTATCAGTGATGATTTCTCCAGTCAAGGTTTTCAATGGTGCACTTCTTTTGATCATTGTATCACAGGCTTTTTTTATTCCTTCATACATGCTTCTGATGTTTCCCTTATCACTTGCGATTTGAATGGACTCACATAACTTGATCCAATAGCATTTTGCACATCCTTCCTAGCTTGCTTTAGCTCACCCAGAGTGTTACGTGTTGGTCTTTCCTTGTTTCTTAAGAGAGCTATCTTCTTCTTATCAATCAAGGGCTGCAGAGTCTCGTTGTTTGCCGCAAACCAGTCCTGCCTCTTATGATCCACAGTGCCGTAAACCCATGCAGCAGTTTTATAAAGAGTTTCCTTAAGTTTACCCCACTTTTCACTTACTGTACAATTTTCTGGTGTATCAGTGAACGCGTCTTCAAGTTGCTGTTGAAACTGAAAGCACTTTTCAGGATCGTGAGTGTTAATAATATTAATCCTGGGGTTAGATTTGTGTTTAGCTGTGTAGATTCTCTTTGGTCTCAGTCTAACCCTTGCAACAACCAAAGAATGATCCTTATCACAGTCAGCACTGTGGTAACTTGGGGTCAATGATGTATGGTTCAGATGTTGTCTCCGTGTGATTGATTGATTGATTGATTTAGGAACCGACATCACAGCATTCGGGACATTCCCATAAGCGCTCCGTCCCCATCCTCAGCAGCCAGCGAAGAGTTCCAACACTAATAGTTCCAGTAGCAATCTGATTGTATGTCCGTCTCGCCTTTCCTCTGAGCGTCGATCGTGTGATAATGAAGTACAGCTGGTGCCAATGGCTGGATTTTGGATGTTTCTATGTGACCTTATGCAGCTCTTTTGTTTTAAAAAAGAAGTTTGTAATACATAGGTCATTTCTGGTGCAATGCCTTTGCCCATTTTCATTCATGCGACTGATGTTGTATTTTCCAAGGCACACTGGCCATTAACTCGAGTCCTTGCCCACACGAGCATTGAAATCTCCGGGCAGGAAATCATCCAAATGTAGTCGGATTTTGGAACTGCCTTGATCACGAAGTCTAACTCCTCATAGAACGAATCCTTCACATCATCAGAGGAATTGAGTGTCGGTGCATATACAGTAATAATGATGGCAAAACCACAAGAGGTTGCCAAGCGCAGGGATAATAGTCTTTCATTACCTCCTGCTGGAATTTAAATCATTCCCAGTAGCGAATTCTTCACTGCAAAGCCCACACAGTGTTGCCTTTTTTCTGCCTGCCCTCTACCCTTCCAGAAAAAGGTGTAATTGTTTTTCCTGAGTGACCCTTCCTCAGCTAGGCAAGTCTCCTGCAGGTCAGCAATATCATTGTTAAGACGATTGAGTTCAGCATCAATCACAGCCTTTTTTCTCACATCGTCAATAATGGTCAAGTCAGTGGAAAATCCTGGACACATGGTTCTCAGGTTCCAGGTTGCAAGCCGTAGCTTGAAGTTTCTATTTTTCGTTTTACGGGGTGAACCCCCCCCCCCCCCCCCCCCACCCACATCCACCCACACCCCCCCCCCCCACACACACACATAATGGACATGGCCTCATTGAAGAGGGGTTGGGTATCTTTGTTGATGGTGTATAGTGACCAGTGTTCTATCTTCAAATGATTGCCATAAAAATTAAAAGATGGCTGTTATTACGGGTTGTAGTGAGTAATCACAATCATCATTACCGATGTATGTTTACAGGTTAGGGTACACAGGTGTGTGGATAAGGTTATTGGTTAGGATGATATATGGTCAATAGTTGGGAACGGGTTTCAAATGAAAACTGTAAAAATTAAATGATATTATTACGGGTTGAATTTTGTAATCACCATCATCATTACGGGTGTATGTTTAGAGGGTAGGGTACAGGGGTGCAGATAGGGATATTGATTGAGGTGATATAGGGTTAGTGGTTGGAAACAGGTGCAAAGGAGCTTCAAGTGAAAACCATAAATATTAAAAGATGGCTGTTATTACGGGTTGTAGTGAGTAATCACTATCATCATTACAGATGTATGTTTACAGGTTAGGGTACAGAAGCGTGTGGATAGGTCCAGTGATGGGGTGATGTAGACCCAGTGGTTGGGAACAGGTGCAAAGGAGCTTCAAATGAAAACCGTAAAAAGCACAAAGACTGATATATAAAAATAAAGAACCAAGTGGGGGAAGAGGTTTATTGCGATGTATTGTAAAAAACATGCAACTAACTTGTAACTCTCTGTGTAGTGTCAGAATAAGTTACGTTGACAATGGCATGAGCGCTAGGTGGGATATCAATGTATTGACCATGTCTTCTTTAGCTTGTGGTTAGTGAGAGACATTGATTCTATCATACATCGCAAGCATTATAGGTTCTGTAGCAAAACAACAGCAACAAGTACATGCTTTATTCTTTTTGTATTCTTGTAGGTCTTAGGTTTACATAATTGTCATTAGGTTATCTGTCAATAATAAGTAATACGAGTGGTAATAATATTGGAAGTAATAGACGTCCCAGCGACATTAACATTAGTGGGGAAAAGTAGATGTAACAGTAGAGTGGAAATAGTAGAGGAGAAGATGTATTAGTAGTAATAGTAGTTACTATCATCAAGAGACATGTGGCCTGGCATGGATGATCATACCTCTAAACACATTGTGATCTCCGATGGCATGGATCAGTTCACGTGTTCACTTACTCTACTAGAATCCTCATTAACGTCATTATCTTCATGATGTAGTAGTAGTAGTAGTAGTAGTAGTAGTAGTAGTAGTAGTAGTAGTAGTAGTAGTAGTAGTAGTAGTAGTAGTAGTAGTAGTAGTAGTAGTAGTAGTAGATAAAGAAGTATTGTAGCAGTACATGAGGCACCAGCAGAAGCATCATCATCAGCAGCAGCAGCAGCAGCAGCAGTAGTAGTAGTAGTAGTAGTAGTAGTAGTAGTAGTAGTAGTAGTAGTAGTAGTAGTAGTAGAGTTGTATTAGTAATACTATTAGTGAGGGTGGTGCTAATACTAGTGGCGGTCTTGATAGTAGTAGTAGTAGTAGTAGTAGTAGTAGTAGTAGTAGTAGTAGTAGTAGTAGTAGTAGTAGTAGTAGTAGTAGTAGTAGTAGTAGTAGTAGATGAAAATTGGAAGGAAGAAGTTGTAGTGGTGTTGTCTCTTACATTCATGCAGTGTAGAAATTTGGTACTATTCCAGTATATGTTATGGTTGATAAAAATGAAATATCCGTCTTGCGTAGTTGTAAAAGATGATGACATCATACGCTGAAATACCCGCTCTATCATTGGGCGCATGATATTGATAGTGTCTTCATTGCTGCAGAAAAAGACTCAACGTGAGATATCAATAACTCCCTTCTCTACACTGAGGGCGTCTGGGGTGCATGACCATTAGGAGTTTATGGTGTCACAGCAAACAATGATACAATAGATGAGGGGTAAGGTTGGAGTCTCAGGTACAGGGCAAAATGGCGTCGGATATAGTGTAACATACAAGACCTTTGAGTGTGTCCATTATCCGTTCCATCACGGCTGACAAATGGCGCTTTTTCTAAGACCTCAGATTGCTCAGTCAAACATTAATGTACGATAATAAGACACCGACACCGTCACTCAAACTAACACAAACAAAGAAACATAGAACAAATGTAAATGATTTACTAAAAATTATTTTAATTGTGTGTGTCAGTTTTCATTGTTTGAGTCAGTTTATCGTTGTGTCAGTTTTCCTTGAATGTGTCATTTTCATTTGTTGTCGATTTCTTTCTGAGTGTTACATTTTGACGTTTACATTTTCCAAATTTAAATTCTTTGGTTGTGTCACCAGTTTTCATTGTTCGTGTCGTTTTATTTTGTTGTCGATTTCTTTGTGTGTATGTGTCTTCTACTTATTGGATGTTTTTCTTTAGGTGCTTCGTTCAGTGTTTGTGTCAGTTTTCATTGTTTATATCAGTTTTCATTAATCGAGTCAGTTTGTCAATGTATCCTTTTTCAGTAGAGGTGTCATTTTCAGTTGTTTTCTATTTCTTTTTCTGTGTTACATTTTGACGTTTACAATTTCCTAATTTGGTTTCTTTGTGACAGCAGTTTTCATTGGTTGTGTCAGTTTTCATTGTTTGTCTCGTTTTATTTTGTTGTCGATATCTTTTTGTTTATTTGTGTTACTTTTTGGATGTTTTGCTTTTCTTTAGGTGCATCCTTCAGCTTGTGTGCCAGTTTTCGGTGTTTATGTCAGCAGTTGTAATGGTTGTGTCAGTTTTCATTGTTTGTGTCATTTTTCAGTAGATGTGTCATTGTTAGCTATTGTCTGTTACATTTTGGATGTTTTGCTTTTCTTTAGTTGCATCATTCAGTGTTTGTGCCATCTTCATTTGTTTGTTACATTTTTAGTGAATCATTTACATTTGGTGGTTTTGCTTTCATTGGTTGTGTCAGATTTCCATGAATATGTCATTTTCATTTATTTTCAATTTCTTTTTCTGTTACATTTTGACGTTTACATTTGGGTGTCTTGTTTTCTTTGGTTGTGTCAGTTTTCAGTGTTTATTTCAGTCCTTCATTGGTAGAGTCAGTTTTTCGTTGTGTCATTTTTCAGTAGATGTGTTATTTTGAGTGGTTGATTTCTTTTCATTTCATCAAACGGCAGATCAGAAGAAGAGATCGAAAATAGATGCAATAAGGCAAACCAACTCATTGGACAAATGGCACCAATACTAAAGAACAAACATGTATCAATAACTACTAAGAAAGCACTTTACAACACAATCTTCCTACCAACTCTGTGCTAACAATGCCAAGCCTGGACAATGGCAGAAAAAGAGAAAAGAAAAATCGCAACAATACAAATGAGATTCCTAAGAAGAATACTCAACGTATCAAGAAGAGATAAGATCAGAAATGAAGAAATCAGGACTAAAGTGGGTGTTATAGTAGCACTAGATTTATTAGAAAGCAAGTCAAATGGTTTGGCCATGCAAGTAGGTTACCAATCAACAGCATACCACAACAAGCAATGATGTACAGACCAGATGGAAACAGAGGAAGAGGCCGACCACGTAAATGTTGGACGGAGGGAATAGCAGAGTCCATGGGAATATCAATACATGAAGCCCACAATCGTGCACTCTCACGATATTTATATTTCACCTCGACACTGCAGGGTACAAGAGGAACATGATGAGATGAGATGATTTCTTTTTGTGTTTTACATTTTGACGTATACATTTGCATATTTTGGGGTCTGTGCATGTGTCAGTTTTCATTGTTTGTGTCGTTTTCTTTTGTTGTCGATTTCTTTTTGTGAATGTGTCTGTTACTTTTTGGATGTTTTGCTTTTCTTTAGGTGCTCCGTTCAGTCTTTGTGTCAGTTTTCAGTGTTTATGTCAGCAGTTTTTATTGGTTGTGTCAGTTGTCATTGTTTGTGTCATTTTGTCGGTGTCATTTGTCAGTAGATGTCATTTTCAGTTGTTGCCTGTTACATTTTGGATGTTTTCCTTTTCTTTAGGTGCATCGTTCATTGTGTCTGTGTCATTTTCATTTGTCTTATATTTTTAGTGAATCGTTTATATATATATAATTTTTTTTTGTTTGTTTTCATTGGTTGTGTCAGTTTTCATTGTTTGTTTCATTGTGTTGTTGGGCCATTTTTCAATAGATGTATTATTTTCATTTGTTGTTTGTTACATTTTTAGTGAACATTTGTTTTGCTTTTCTTTGTTTGTGTCAGTTTGAGTGACTGTGTCGGTGTCGTATTATCTTACATGCGTGTTTTTGACCTAGCAATTTGAGGTCTTAGAAAGAGCGCCATTTGTCGGGCGTGATAGAACGGACAACGGATATTCATAAAAGTCGTGTATGTTACGCTATAGCCGACGCCATTCTGCTCTGTATCTCATACTCCCGCACCCCTCATCTATCGTATCGTTGTTTGCTGTGATACCTTCAACTCCTCATGGTCATGCACACCAGACGCCCACAGTGTTGAGAAAGTAGTTATCGATATCTCACGTCGAGATTTTGCGGCAATGAAGACACTATCGATAACATGTGCCCAATGATACAGCGGCTGTTTCAGTGTATGACGTCATCATCTTTTACAACTACACAAGACGGATATTTCATTTCATTAACACATAACACATTTTACTGGAATAGTACCGATTTTCTACACCGCATGCATGTAAGAGACAACACCACTACAACTTCTTCCTTCCATTTTTCATCTTCCACTACTACTACAACTATTGCTACTATTACTACTACTACTAGTCCTCCACCTCTTTATCCTCTTCTATTACTACTCCCACCACTACTACTACTACTACTCCTGCTGCTGCCACCACCACCACCACTTTTATTGCTACTACTACTAGTCCTCCATCTCTTCATCCTCAACTAATACCACTGCTAGTACTTCTACTGTTACTACTATTGTTACTACTAATACTACTACTATTGCTACTACTAATACCACTACACCGCTAATATTACTATTGCTACTACCACTACTACTAATACTCTCACTACTTTTTTTCGCATATCCTTTACAGGACATTGTTGTCAACATCAGCATCTTTCAGCTGATTGTTGATTTCTTGGCAAGATTACCTTCAGTAGTTTGCCAATGTTTTATGAGCGACCGGCTCACATACCCCATAAGTTACCGACGTGGAGAGAACTGCTACTAACCCCACTGCCACTACTACTATCACCACCCCACTAATAGTCCTACTACTACTACTACTACTACTACTACTACTACTACTACTACTACTACTACTGCTGCTGCCTCTTCTGCTGCTACAATACTTCTTCGTTATCTATTACTACTACTACTAAATGAAGATAATTAATAACGTTAATGATGATTCCAGTACAGTAAGCCAACACGTGAATTGATCCATGCCGTCAGAGATCGCAATGTGTGGAGAGGTATGATCGCCCATGCCAGGCGATATGTCTCTTGGTGATGATGACTACTGTTACTACTTATACCTCTTCTCAACTACTATTACTCTTTGCTACAACTACTACTACTACAATTACTGCTAATACTATTCATCACCATCATCAAGTGACCTGCCAGCTGGCGTAGGCGTTCATGGCTCTCCACAGATCTGTCTTTGGTTTTCTGGATCAACTCTGCTGCTGATATTCCTCAATGCCACCATCTCAATCGATCCATCATCATTTCTCTTGGTCTGCCTCTGCCTCTCTTCCCCTCGATCTTTCCAGTTGTCACGATGTTCTCCAATGCCTATCTTCTCATCACATGACCGAAGAAAGATGTTTGTCTCTTATTGTTGTATATAATGTTCTAGTTTAATTAGTCTGTTTCAGGCAGACGTTAGTTACTCTGGCTGTCCAAGGAATTTGCAACATTCGTCTCAGGAACCACATCTCTGTTGCTTCTAATTTCTTCTTAATTTGTTCGTTTACATTCCAAGATTCACTGCCATAAGCAAAACTGGTTCTACATAGCATTTCAGCACTCTCTTTCTTACATTCAGTGATAGTGACTTATTGCATAAGATACTCTTCATTTTCTGAAATGCAGCTTTTGCTTGCCCTATTCTGCTCTTAATCTATGTTGTACATCTTCCATCTGATGTTATAAATGCCCTTAGATATCTAAAATTATCCATTTGGTTAAGAATGTGTGCTTCTATTTCTATGTCACATTTTGTTGTCACTATTTTCTTTGATGTCACCATTGTTACTGTTTTCTTGATATTCAAGGAGAGTCCTTTCCTTGCACTCTCTGTTACTACAGTGTCCAACAATTGTTGTAGGTCTGTCGATTTATCCGCCACCAATACTGTGTCATCTCGAATACTATTGTTACTACTAATACTACTAATATTACTACTACTACTACGGCTACCATCACCACCCCCACTAATCCTACTATTACTACTACTGCTACTAATACCATCACTACTACTGCTACTACTATCACCACCGCCACTACTACTACTAGCACCACCATCACTAATAGTACTACTACTACAAAAACCTACTACTACTACTATTACTACTACTACTATAATGCTACTACTGCTGTTGCCTCCTCTAATGCTACAATACTTCTTCTTTATCTATTGCTACTACTACTATTACACGAAGATAAAGACGTTAAAAGACTACTACTACTACTACTGCTGCTGTTGCTGCTGCTGATGATGCTTCTGCTGGTGCCTCATGTACTGCTACAATACTTCTTTATCTACTACTACTACTACTACTGCTACTACTACTACTTCTACTACATCATGAAGATAATGACGTTAATGAGGATTCAAATAGAGTAAGTCAACACGTGAATTGATCCATGCCATCAGAGATCGCAATGTGTTTAGAGGTAAGATCGCACATGCCAGGCGACATGTCTCTTGATGATGATGACTACTATTACTACTAATACCTCTTCCCCACTACTATTACTCTGGTGTTACATCTACTTTTCCCCACTAATGTTAATGTCGCTGGGACTTCTATTACTTCCAATATTATTACCACTCATATTACTTAGACAGATAACCTAATGCCAATTATGTAAACCTAAGTCCTACAAGAATGCTAGAAGAGTAAGCTTGCACTTGTTGCTGTTGTTTTGCAATGGAACCCATAGTGCTTGCTACGCGTGATAGAATTAATTTCTCTCACTAACCACAAGCCATGTGTTTTCCCACCTAAAGAGGACATGGTCAATACATCGATACCCCACCTAGCGCTCATGTCATTGTCAGCGTAACTTATTCTGACACTACACAGAGAGTTACAAGTTAGTTGCATGTCGTTTACAATATATCGCAATCAACCCCAGCCCCTTTCCCCACACTGGTTTATTTATTTTATATATCAGTCTTTGTGTTTTTTATGGTTTTCATTTGAAGCTCCTTTCCACCTGTTTTTATACCACTGGGCCTATCCACACACCCTCGTACCTGTGACAAATTTTTTGATGATTGCCAGAGGACCTAGTTTGTAGTGTTCTCTGGAGATATATCTTGAATAATAATTAACAACAGCCGGCTCCATGGCCGAGGGATTAGCAGCTTTCTCCGCTAACCCCGAATACTCTCGTCACGTGACGCGACGAGAATTAGCAGTGGTTCGAATCGCAAAAGTGACTTATGAGAGTATGGAGCCGGTCGCTCAGAAAGTCGTGGCGTGCTGATGAGCGTAATCTAGCCTAGGAATCAACATACAGCTGAAAGATGCTGGTGTTGACCGCAATATCCTGAAACAGGATGGAAACGCGGAAAAAAAAAAAAAAAAAAAAAAAAATAATTAACAAGATAAAGGATATGATTTAGCACGTTTTGTCTAGAGGTCACTCAAATGAGCTAATCATTCCCGCAATAGCCTTTTTGGAGAACCACTTTTACATTTGGCTCAAACCCCCACCGTGAGACCACTATGTATCTACACAGAAATTTATATAAGAAGTAAAATAGTTCACCCAAGGCCAGAGAAGATCTGAACTGTTAGCGCCTGTACAACTGAGGATCCCTCTCACTCAACATAATGTTGCCAGTGTGCTGTTCGTCCGTCACATGGATCATTCCCTATATTTTTTGTCATTTTGTGACCTATATCAGTTCAATTAGTCTTTAGGACTTTAGGACTCTATTTATTTGTAGACAAACAAACTTCAACAATAACGGTACTTTACATCTGTTGGACAAGACATCTACATGACAGTTTCCTGCCAAAAGTGGGACATACATTCACAAGGAATTGTTTACGCCACAATTGTACAAGATAGACATCATGTGATACTTGACAACATCTATACAGGACTTTTCACAATATGTATAACCAACCACAGCACTTAAGACAGTCACCAGAGACAACACTTGACAGCAACTGTACAAAAAATTCTCTTAAGACATGTACTTAAAACTGATTCATAAAATACACAATTTATTGAGTTGATGGTGAGTTCAGTGATGACCATTGTCTCATCTCCTGTCATGTCAACATTTCAATCATTGCATAGAAAATGCATAAAATATGTCATACATGCAGGTTAATAAACAAGATACAACACTTCTTATTTACTCCACCACCCAATAACTCTCCTCCACCTCTCCTCTCTAATTACCACCACACCATTCCGTTACAGTATCTGTATCTATCATCATTTCCTGACTCTTGGGAATTTAGGAAATCCTATCCATGGGCAACTCAAGGAAGAAACTACTGTTCTGGGTCTGTTGAATCCTTTTCTCATCAGCATGGATGTTGGACTAGCTCCAGTTAGCAGCTTCCCCAGAATAAGCTTCATGGCAGATTCATTCCTCTTGAAGACAAGATTTGATATGATGATATGGTACTGCATCTCACGGTTGATCAGGCTGTCACTGGGTACTTCAATAATGACATACAGAATGTACCATGCATTGCAACTACTCACTTAGCCAGATCAACTTCCCTACTGTTCCTCACATTCTTCAAGAATCACTGTGTGAGCATCAGGCTGGATATTTTCTAAGTCTTGTCTTAGATAAACAAACACTCCCAATTTACTCCACAGTTCTCCATGAATGTAATTCATACTACTAGACTTGCTGTTAGTCTCTGACATTGGACTGACTCAAAATCACTGTCCAGTTCACCACATTGGTAGTGCTTCAGATTGTGTTATTCTCCCATTTATGCATTCAGCTGTTAAAGAGCTGAGAGAAAACTCTTCTTGATATTCCCACATTTTGATAGGGAGTCACATCTGGATCTAGGACTTCTGTTTAGTTGTCCCAGATGATATATGGATTGCCTCTCCACCATACTGTTCTCTGTTGACATATAAAATGGCACAACATCTCTTTACATTTGTTAAAAGATGATATGATCATACATCAACAGACACAGATTGGGGATGGGAGGAAAAGGATGGGTGTGGTCCAAACACACCTCTCCTAGTTTGATGATGCAGTGTATTTCACTCTGATGTACTGTGGGTGATATGTGTTCCATTCACCCTTATCTGTGGTAATCACAAGACCATATGCTGAGACAGGGTAGCTTAACACAATTACAAGCATGCATGTGGTCTAAGTTTCACCATGTTTGAACCACAGTAGACCTGGGCACAAGGAGGACCAGACACAGTACAGCAATCATTGTGACATAGCAACATGGGACAGGCATTGTGAAGGGAAATGGAAAATAGGCATTTACAACTGCAATATGCATTATGTATTAACTAATGGCATTTACCCAATTAGCAGACCAGACATCCATTCCTATGGCTGTGATGTTGGTGCATGAATGTCCTACTCCATATTCACACAGCAATGCCAGACCTCACCCCTTTTCCACCAGACTTGTCTCACAGGTACATCATCATCATCATGTGCTCTTTCCCCACTGAGTAATTTTCATGTCTACTACAGTAGGTAACAGAAGCTCAATTGCATACACAATTGTTCACATATGCACCAAGCACATATGTGGGAAAACATGTTTAGTCCTTGTAAATTTGCATGAGCTATACATTATATTCAGCCAACTAAGACACAGGTTCACACACCTATGGTTCTCTTAGGAACTAGTTTATATGAACCATCCAACAGTAGAGGTAACAGTGTAATACTTCAGAGAGAACTTGTATTAACTCTCTTGAGCATATACTCACCAGGCATCACATGGACTTAGCAATTCTGGCGTGCCACACACAACCTGTTTACATATGGATATTTGAAGCATCTTTCCTTCCACTAGATGTGAGAGGCTATTTATTAAATCACCAACTCACTCACTCCATCATTCTCAGCTTTTTACAAAGGAACGTGTACATGTTTCGTCACTCATTCCAATCCAAACTGCCATATGTTAACTCGCGAGAGCAAAGGTACAGTGGATTTAAGAATAAGTCATCCTAGGCATGAAGAATGCACAAGGGGTTTTGGTTTGCGAATCTGCATGAGTTTGTCATACATTCATCAAGCATACGCAACCAGTCACAACAAGGGATTGATATGCATTTGGAGTATACAGCGTGAAAGATGCAGTGTTCAGAATTCTGGCGCAGAAGTTAGGTTTTCCACTTTCACATTTTATTCATAAAATACTCATACATTCTTCTCATTCGTTTATCAGGTCTAGCCACAACTACAACATCAAAGTATGTTTTAAAGTGGTACCTGCTGTCCAGAGAACAATATATTATCGTATCTTTAAGGGCATTTTTGGGTCATCACATCACACTAGCGACCGCTCCTGGTGAGATCCCGCTTCTACTAATTAGATTTTAAAATATGGCCCAGGAATAGCGTGGGCTCATTAATTATGAACCAATCAAAAGACAAGTGCATACCGCCGCCTCCCCCAACTCGTTCTAGAACATACGATCTAAGAATAGCCCTTATATATATGGGATGGTCCCCGTTAAGACTTAAAGTATCTTTATGAAATATGTCGGACTGGAAATGTGGAATTCTGTTCCATCATGCTACAGTACCCTAACCTGTAAACATACATCCGTAATGATAGTGATTACTCACTATAAACTGTAATAACAGCCATCTTTTAATTTTAACCATTTTCGTTTGAAGCTCCTTTGCACCTGTTCCAACCACAGACCCTATATCACCCCAATTATTAGCCCTATCCGCACCCCCCCCCCTGTACCCTATCCTGTAAACATACACCCGTAATGATGATAGTGATTACTCATTACAACCCGTTATAACAGCCATCTTTTAATTTTTGCGCCTTTCATTTGAAGATAGAACACGGATCACTATACAACATCCACAAAGACACCCAACCCCTCTTAAGTCATTGAAGCCTTGCCCTTTTTATATATTTATATACATACATATATTGTACGCCCATCCCTCTTACATCGCGAGTGGTCACTTTTCTAAACTAGCATAATGTCACCCCACACCTCCCCTCAATTAAATATGTAATGTTCAATGTATTCTTTATATGTTTTTCTTTTATCAAAATTATATACCCGTGTGTTGCCGGGGCCCATAAGGGAAGCAAAGAATAGCAACACTGCAGCCTACCATGCATGTCGTAAGAGGCGACTAAGGAGGCTTGATGGTTCCGTCGCCCTGCTACTGAGTGAGTGCGTGGCGCGACACTGTGAGCTGTGAGTTTCGTGTGAAATGCTTTTGAATCTGCCCGAGGTATTTTGGAACGTGACTGCATGTTCGGAGCGATGGCAGATGGCTATGTCCCAGAGTTGACCGGTTTTTGCCTTATGCAGAAATGCGTGGCTGCTGGGCTTCTGGTTGACTGCCACTGCCATCGACGATGAACTGTATTTCGTGGACTGTGTGGGTTAACATCTAGGAAACATCCAGATGGGAAAATGACTGCCGATTCCATCAGAAATGAACTGGGTGTTTTGTGGGGGACTATTGTGTTGACATTCTGGCGGCGGCATTATGCACAGTGTATCTGTGCGGGCTGTTGTTTGTCGAGACTCCTGTCTTCTCCACTTTTCACATTGGGCAGTGGGGAGCATTTTGTGTGATATTCACTGGCACAGGAACGGAGCATAATGGGGACGACCCGTTGCTGTGAAGTTGGAACTGCGACTAACTAACTAACTATATACCTTCTTTGAATCGTTTGTCATTTCGATGTTTTATGTTGTAAACACCAAATCACTAGACTTCCTCTTACTTACACTTCGAGTGGTCAGTAAACTGCCACTTACGTCATCGCCCACTTTATCCTCCCCTACACCCCCACCTCTTACTTACACTTCGCCACTTCCATCAGCCCGCCACGCCCATTTGAAACGCTCATTTTTTTTTTTTTTTTTACATTGATAAAAGCTAAACACCGATAATGGCCGTCCAGGATTTATCCTGTCTTTGAGGTACAAGATTTATAATAAGTAATAATATAATAGCCCAACTCACCACCACAAAACGGGCGGATTTGGCCCGTGTTACATTACTTATGTATGAGCATATAAGGTCATTGACAAGCATAACAAGTTGAAATTTTGAGGTTTAGCTTAGTCTTCTTCTTATTAACTGTTGTTTTAATAATGTGGACACAAGATGAATGGTTTCTTCTTCTTCTTCTTCTTCTTCTTCTTCTTCTTCTTCTTCTTCTTCTTGTGCCTGGCCTGGAGCCGACTTTAGTGATCATACTCTTTAATCCTATCTGTTATCTATGTTTTAATGACGTTGATGTTGCTAATTACTAATTGCTATTTATTACTAATTCATTAATAATTAACTGTTCATCATCGTCATCATCATCTTCCACTTTTGCTTTCAAGCGCCTTTGGGGGGGAGGAATAATTATAATTGGCGTTCCAGCGCGCGATGTGTGGCACTGTATAGTGTCATTCTTACAATATCTTTGATGTCGTCAATCCATTTTCTTCTTGGGCGCCCTCTTGCTCTCGTCGCAGATGATCTTTGATGTAGGACCAGTGCTGGTAGTTGATGGTGTTGCATTCTAATGAGATGGCCAAACTATTTGATCTTTATCTTTCAATCAGCGTGGCAACAAGGTGTTGATCCCACTGCTTGTTTGATAACATTTCTTATTCGGTCTCGGATTGTTAAGTTGGAAGCTCTCCTCAGCCATCTCATCTCACATATGTTGATTTTGCGTAAGTGTGATTTTGATAATGTCCAAGTTTGAAATTGGTAGCATAGGGTTGGTGTGAATATTCTTTTTATTTGTCGTTTTGCGGACATAGATGTGTTTGGATGTTTCAGTATTGGCGATAGTTGATATGTAAGTGCATTAGCTTCTTTTTTTTTTTTACATCTGATTTCGATTTCTCTATCCAATCTGCCATCTTCTGTAATAATTTTACATTGGCACCTTTCCGTCTTGACAGACGGTAGTTTGGTACATTGTGCTTTTAAAAAAGGCTTAGTAACTACGACCCATGGTGGTGGCGAGTGTGGCGGATAAGGCCAATTGGCACTGCAAATATTTGTCCACAGTGGATGCATGTGAAAACATGGTTATTTCCACCATCATGCACCACCTTACGTCTCTCACGCTCTGTGTGTGCTCTGTGATAATATTTCCAAGATATTTGAATAAAAATTTTTTGCCAGGGATTTACCGTTTATCTGTATAGTTAGTAGACCGGGGCCGGTTTCCCTGGCCTAGAAGTTAACGTCTTTCTCCTTAATCCCATAGTTTCTCGTGAGTAACGTAACCTGCGCGAGAATCGGTAGCGGTTCTGGCCGCATTGGTAGCTTACAGGGTATGTGATCCGGTCGCTCAGAAAGCAATGGCAGACTGCTGATGGTAATCTTGCCTAGTACATCAACAGCAGCTGAAAAATGCTGGTGTTGACTGCAACGTCCTGTAAGGGATATGCAACATAAAAAGTGGACCGGGAGATCTGCTAACTTTTAAACTTGCATTACGTCAGTTTTGGCTATATTTATATTTATATTGTATCTGCTGCATGTTGAACTAAGATTATTAATATGATTTTGCAGTCGACCTTGTCACTATAAAGCAGGCACTGATCGTCTGCAAATAGAAGTTTATTTATTGCATGTGGATCTCTTGTTTCATCTGAAGTAAAGTATTCAACATTTTCTAATCTGTTCTGTCAAGGCCTGCTTCTGTGGATATTCTGTCTGCGTATATATTATATAGCATAGGAGAGAGCACACATCGCTGTCTCACTCCTGTATTGACTTTTAACATATCTGATATACCTTCTTGTGCTCTTATTGCACTTTGGCTCGAGTGGTATATGGCTATGATGTTTTCTAACAATTGTCCTTTCATCCCATGGTCTACAAAGATGGTCCATAATTTGTATATGTCTACTCTATGGAAAGCTTTGTCCTGATCTACAAACACAATATGCTGAATGGTGACTACATTTGATGGTGTTTTCACATATTTTTCTGAGTGTAATAGTGCGTCAGTGTAACTTTTACATTTCCTGACACCAAATTGTACTTTGCTTAACTGTTGTTCAACTATGGGTCTAGCTTTTTGTTCCAATAGTTTTGCGTACATTTTCCCTATATGACTCAGGAATGATATACCTCTGTATGTTTCACACTCTCTCATTGTTAGGGACCTAGTGCTGATAAGGCATGCATACGCCTGTCGCTGACAGGTAATTTCTATTTCTAGAATAACTTCACTCACAGTCAGGTGAACCAATAGACCCTGTTGGTCAGATTTATTTCACTCTCTCAATGAGCACCACTTCAATATCACAAAGTGATCCATACATGATTACGCACCAAAATAAATCATGTTGGTACCCGGAACATGATGGCATACAAGTATTTACAATCAACAGTCTATGTACACACGCGCAGACCATCAGCATTCAGTCTAGCCATCTCAATCACAGTACATATAAATCGTCACCGTTGCACACAAAGTTATAGTAAGGTCCATTACCGGCTCAGAATGATAGTCCTGTGACTAGACAGCCACCAAAGCAGCTGAATATGGTTTTTACCCTCAGTCCTATCAATCTGAAGGTGATTGTTGTCCACGTGGGGTAATGGACGACCAGCTTGATCTATGTTCTTCCATTTATACTACGTTTTGATGTGGCCAGACGATGTTTGAAATAACTATTTTCTATTATTAGTCCTTGTTCGGAGCATATGTTGATTAGTTGTTCACCAGTGCTATTATTTTCTGTCTCTGCGTCGCTGAATGGCTCCACGCATCTATCCCACGATGCTCTTCTTGTGCCTATGCCTATACGACCATTGAAATCACCCATCACAATAAGTTCATCTATCTCAATGGCATTGTTTAACGTATCTGCAAGGTTGTCAAAAGTATTCGTCTTAGTTTTCATCGCTGTAAGTATCACTACATTTTGCGTATGTATAATAGTCGTTGTTTTACTGCCTTCTTTGGCCCGTATTAGTTAACTGTTATTAATTGCTGCCCAACGTATTTTAAGTTTTCCTCATACATCTTTCACTGAATCTGTCTCTCTTGCCTATTATTTTCTCACATTAGACTGAGTTCTCTGTTAGATTTCTTCTGATGATACTCATATACTCCATTCTCATTGAGAACAGGATTTTAAATAAAATTGATCTGGACTCTAGGTCGATCCAGCTTGAAATTGGCACCAGGAAATATCACCCATTGTGTTAGTTAGTTAGTCTTTCCTCTTGAGCCTAAGGCGGCGCATAGGGCAGAAGTCCTGTCTCTCCATGCTTGGCGGTTCGCTGCTACCTGTTGTAGATCTTGGATATTTACTTGGCCATTGAATGAGCCTTCTCTAATGATGGTTCTACGCAGGGTCTCTCTTGGTCTTCCCCGTTTTCTTTTCCCTACTGGTGACCATATGAGGGCTTGATAGGGGAGTCTTGACTTGTCCATTCTGAGTACATGGCCGATGTAGTTCCAACGGCGTCTTCTTATGAAATTGGATACTGTATCTTGTTTAGTCTCTTGTCTTATTTGCGAATTGGTTCTGAAGTCTGTCCAGTGGATGTTTAGAAGTCTTCTAAGACATTTGTTCTCAAAATTGTCTAATTTTTTATCTAAAGCTACCGTTGATTTCCAACTTTCACATCCATACGTTAACACTGGAATCACACAGGAGTTGAAGATTTTAAGTTTTGTGTGTTTGCTGAGTGTCTTTGACTTCCAGATGTTTGACAGTTTATTGAAGGCACTAGATGCCAGTGCGATTCTAGATGATATTTCTGGTGTTGAGTCCCCTGTAGATGTCATTTTGCTTCCTAGGTATGTAAAACTGTTGACTTTTTCAAGAACGTAGCTGTTCAATTTGGTGTCATCTGAACTGTTGGTAAGATCAATAGTCTTTGTTTTTGTGGTGTTAATTTGGAGACCAATTTGCCCTGAAACATTTTGGAGGTGGTTTATTTTCTCTTGGGCATCCGGGTGTGTTGAACTCAAAAGCACTATGTCGTCGGCAAAGTCCAGGTCTTCTAGAATTTTGTCAACCCAATGGATACCCATATTTGTGTTGTTTGTGCATTTGCGCATGACCCAGTCGATAGCTATTCCAAAAAGCATCGGTGATAAGACACAACCCTGTTTCACTCCTGTTTCGACTGAGAACCAGTCAGAGTTGCCTGTTTCTGTTCTTACGCAGCAACGTGTTTCTTTGTAGAAAGATTTTATGACGTTGGTATATTTGGTAGGAAAACCATAGATGTTAAGTAGATTCCAAAGTGAAGGACGGTGGATACTGTCGAAGGCTTTTTGAAAGTCGACAAAGTTGGTGATTAATTTCGACTGGAATTCTATGGAGTCTTCAATTATTATTCTGAGGGTGAAAATGTGGTCTATGCATGACCGTTTTGGTCTGAAGCCTGCTTGTTTTTCTCTGAGCCTTTCATCTATCGCCTTTTTCAATCTCTCAAGTAACATGCTACAAAAAAGTTTTCCTGGTACTGACAATAGAGTGATACCACGCCAATTATTGCAATCAGACATATCGCCCTTTTTAGGCAGTTTGAAAATTACACCATCTATCCACTGTTGTGGTGGGGATTCGCTTTGCCAGATTTCATTGATCAGCTGTAACAAACGTTGTAAGGTGTTCTCATCTGCTGCTTTGAGCATTTCTCCTGAGATTTCATCTTCACCAACAGCTTTGTTGTTCTTCAATTTTTTGATGGCTGCTTTAATCTCTTCCATGGTGAATGACTCGCAGGAGGCATCTAGTGGGGGCATAGTAATTTCTCCATCCAGGTTCGGAACAGTGTCAGGCTGCGGTCTATTTAATATTTCTTTGAAATGTTCTGCCCATCGTTGCTTTTGAAGGTCATCGGATAACAATTGATTGCCTTGTTTGTCTTTGATGGGTATATTTGGTGTAGGTGAGTGATTGCATAGTTGCTTCATGATATGGAATACGGCTCTGTTGTTTCCAGTTCTGGCAGCTGCTTCGGCTTCGGAGGCCAGGCTGTGAATGAAGTTCTGTTTGTCTTTTCGTGCGTTTGATTTCACCTCTTTATCCAACATAGAGTATTTTTGCTTATGGGTTTCATATGTAGATGTGTCTTTTGCAGAAAGAAGTGTTAGTTTTGCTTGTTTTCTTTCTTGTATCTTCGTCCAGGTGTTATCGCTTAGCCACTTCTTCTTCTGTCTTTGTACGTAGCCGACTGTGTTTGTTGCAGCATTTAGCAAGGTACTTTTTAGGAAATTCCAATTTTCTTCAATGTTGTTTTTAGTATTCGCATTGCTCGATATACTTTCTTTGTTAGCATAGCTGCTTCGTACCTCTGAATTAAATGCAAGTTGGTGTTCTTTAGTCAGTAGGGACTGTGAGTTTATTTTCTTAATTCTGGGTGATCTGTGCAGAGTCTTGAGCTTTATTTTTAGTTTGGCAATGCATAGATTGTGATCACTGCCAGCATCTGCACCTCTGTAGGCTCTAACGTCTTGTACTGATGAACGGAATTTGGCATTAATGCAAAAATGGTCTATCTGGTTTTTTGTGATGTTATCAGGCGAGTTCCACGTGACTTTGTGTATATCTTTGTGCGGAAATAAAGAGTTTGCTACTATCAGATTTGTTATTTCACAGAATTCTAGTAGTCTCTCTCCGTTTTGGTTCATATCCCCTAAGCCGTGAATTCCCATATATCTTTCAACACCCTTATTGTCAGACCCTATCTTGGCATTGAAATCACCCATTACAACAACAATGTCGTGCTTGGGAGATGAGTTGATGGTACCAAGTAGTTGTTCATAGAAATTATCTTTGTTGGTGTCTGTATCGTCGTTGGTAGGTGCGTAGCATTGTATGATTGTCAGCTTGAAATATTTCGTTTGGTAACGCGCTGTTATGATTCTATCATTTACTGGTTCCCAGCTGATCAGTGATCTTTCTACATTTTTTGACATGATGATAGCGACTCCGTTCGAATGATGGTTGTCGGTTCTTCCTGAATAAATTATGTGTCTTTGTTCACAGTTGAGAAATGTCTTACCTGAGTCAGTCCATCTGCACTCGCTAACCCCAAGAATTTCTAGGTTGTATTCATTCATAACATTACACACCTGGGTCGTTTTCCCCGTCTGGTACATAGTTCTGACATTCCAATAACCAATCTTGAAAGTATCCTTGGAGTTTAACATATTTGAGCGGCACATTATAACATTTACTGATCTTGAAGTAACGGAAAATGATTAGTCGGATCGTCGATAGAAGGAAACACGTCGAGAATGTCCCGGTCCGGTTGTAGCCGTTCATAACACAACACACACTTCACTACACACGTGGGTTGGATTTTAACGTTCCAATAGCCAATATGAAATATCCTTGGAATTCAACAAATTTCAGCAAACAACATAACATTTAGAGCCAGAAATCTGGTTCTGAAACAACGGGAAGTTTTACGATGGTAGTTTGTCGGACCGCCGATCAACCGTTTTAAGCCGAGCTAGAAAGAAACACGTCTCGCCATCTTGACCTAGAACCGGAAACCCCACCCATTGTGTACCAATTTGTATATACAAATCCAAGGCTAACACGGCATACCTAATACGCCAAAAGACATGAAAAATGATTCGTTACGTATTATTTAATTCTATTATGAATACCTCGACACTCGTTTTCTTCTCTGCCCCTTATATTTTCAACATTCTTCTCAAAAATCAAATTTCTACTCCCTCCAGCTTCATTCACATCCACAGAAATATCCGATTTATGGATTTATTTTGCTCCAACTGAAAGCTTTAATCTTTCAATGGTGTTCAGTCTTTCCTTCCAGAATACATTTGATATACAGATGATTTAAATGTAATATATTTGTAGCAAATATAATGGTAGATATGAGCATAAAGAGATCAATATAAAATTTAGAAATAGTCACTTATAATTCTTTTGTTTTCATGCAAAATTATAGGCGTAATCTTGATGATTTTGTAGATATTAGGATTTATAAGAAATGACATTTTTACTGTGATAGTAATAGTGCCATTGATATTAATTATATTCATATATTTCTGGATTTCTAGCTGAGGGTAACTCACCATTTGTTGTATGCTCTGGGAAACACACACCATGCTGACAGCCAAAGACAAGCCAGTGTTGCTCTCAAGGTATGGCTTGAAGTTGTTTAGAAAAAAACTTTATTTGCGCCATTCAGAGATTACGAGATCCCGTTAATTTGAATCCTTTGTTAGTAACTCAAATTCCTTAAGTATTCTTGCAAAATTTTAGAGTTATTTCAGAAAAGGCTGTATTCTATTAAGGATGGTTTGTTGGTATTTTCTATTTAGTAAAAAAGCCATGTCGACTTTAGCTATCATTTATCAGACAACTGGTATAAAAATATATGTAATTTGCTTGACTTACAGATTACATTTGACCGTACAGTTTATTTTTATGAAAATAGGGGAAGAAAATTACAGTATTAGTATGCAAATAAAACGTTGTCAGTGATAATGAAGCTATTACCAGTGTTATCAGAGTGCAAAACATTAACAATATATGAGGAAAACACAATATTTATCACAGATGCCCCCAAAAAATTGTGGCAGACTGTGCAGCTCAGGCCATGTTCTCCCCATATTATTGTTCTCTGTTTTTACTTATCTTCTCAGTGTGTTTTTAGGTCTCCCTCTGGTTTGTTCACTTGTGGATTCCAAACAAGGGAATGTCTTGTTATACTTTACTTTGGTTTTCTCAGTGTGTATACTATCCAGTGCCAGCATCTTTTTCTCATCTCTTGATTCGCTGGTTCTCTCCATGATCTCCACATTAATGATTATGTCATATCATTTTAGTCCTACTATTATGTACAAGATAATGTAACATTATTATCTTCCACTTTTGCCGTCAAGCAAAATAGTTAATGTTCCAGCACTCAAAGGGTGGCACTGAATAATGTCATTCCATATGACTATACAATGTCTTTGATGTTGTCAAACCATTTTCTTCTTGGGTGTCCTCTTGCTCATGTATCATATCTTTGTTAGTATTGCACCAGTGCTGGTAACATCCCGCAAGATGGTCAAGCCATTTGATCTTTTGCTTTTCAACATGTATAGCACATTGTGTGATCTTAATATCTGCCTGAAAACATCATTGCATACTCATTCTCGGATGGTTAAGTTTGTAGCTGTTCTCTCATCTCATCTCATCTCACCAGAGATACTCCAGTAGTGTGTACGAGTTACTTCCTTGGTCTGCCTACTGTTGCTGGTAGGCACAAGGTGATGCAGGCGAAGGCATACCTCAGTTTAGCTGCAGACACAGATCACCGTTGCACGAGGCGCTGGATGTAGTTTAGGGTCAGAGACTATTAAGAGGGAAATCATGGATGGCTCAGGCGGAGGATACGATCAGACAGGTGTGCCCCTTGGAAAACATCAGGCGAGGAGAGGAGTGGGTCAGAGTACCAGCCGAGCAGTCAGACTTGTGCAGAGTTATAATCACACTGAGCCGGGAGTGCAGGGAGTGGCCAGCAGGGGCCACAGAAGTGGAAATTCAGCAACTAATTCAGGAATTCTAAAAGTACTGAAGAGTTTTGGTCAGAGACCATAACTTTATGAAGGGAAAATCCCAACTGCACCTCCCCGTGGTAGAGGATGGAAACACACTACGGTGTGGCTAACACAGCTCTGGGGACCGAGTATCCACCGGAATAAGTGGACAACTCTGCAGCTGAGCAGAGCAGGGCACTCACTTGTCCTTACAGTCGGAAATGGCTGTCAAAGGCAGAGGTAAAAAGACCACCATGTGAATGTGGAAGGCAAGGGGAAACCACCACATTATCTTCCCAAGACTTCATGGCAAAACATATATCAAAGTTAGTGAAGGACGTTAATGGCTGTCTTAGGGCATCCTCGTCCGGTAGGGACAGTCATGAGCCACAGGTGACACCAGACCGTCATCCAGCTACTGATGGCAAAATCTTAACTAAAATAAATAAATTTAGAGTAGGAACATGGAATGTTAGGACATTAAATGAGCTAGGAAAGTTGACCAATGTTCTAAGAGAGATGGATAGCATGAAAATGAATATACTAGGCGTTAGTGAGATGAGATGGAAGGGATCGGGCAAAATTATAGCTGACAATCACACAATAATTTATTCTGGAGGGGATACACATGTAAAAGGTGTAGGAATAATATTAGACAAAAAAAACAGCCAAGTCAATTAATGGATACTGGTGTATTTCAGATAGAGTTATTATGGTAAAAATCAAAGGCAAACCAATAGACATAAATATTATACAAGTATATGCACCAACAGCAAGCAGTAGTGATGAAGAAATACAACACTTTTACGACGAAATAGAAATGGCGATGGCTCAAATTGGATCACAAGAAATAAAGATAATACTTGGTGATTTTAATGCAAAAGTAGGGAAGGGAAAAATGGAGGATGTAGTGGGGAATTATGGTTTAGGTACTAGAAATGAAAGAGGGGAAAAGCTAATAGAATGGGCAAATATAAATGATATGATAATTGGAAACACATGGTTTAAACACCATAAAAGACGACTGTACATATGGATAAGCCCTGATAAGAAAATACGCAACCAAATTGACTACATACTAATTAATAAAAGATTTAGAAATGCTTTAATTAATGTAAAGACATTGCCTGGTGCTGACTGTAATAGTGATCATGTACCACTATGTGGACAAATAAAAGTAAGATTAAAGAGAGGGAAAAAAATGGTTAAGAACATGAGACTTAATAAAGAGGTTCTGAAAATAGATAAAGAAATGCAAGAACAATACAGAGTGACTGTGAAAAATAGGTACAATGCAATAACTAAAATACAGAGTATAGATGAACAATGGGAAATGTTAAGGGACTCCATTCATCAAACTAGCAAAGAAGTATTACCAGAGAGAGGCAAAATAGCTAAGAAAAAATGGATGAATGAAGATATCTTAAAACTGATGGACAAAAGAAAACAGAGTAAAAATGACAAACAAGAATACGCTAAGATAAATAAAGAAATAAAAGATAAATGTGGGAAGGCTAAAGAAAGTTGGTTAAACGAGCAATGCAAAAAAATGGAATTAAATTCCATTAAAGATACAAAAAATATGCACAGACAAATCAGTGAGCTTACAAGAAGAAAAATAAGAATAAATACAGGGTGTTTGAAATCAAAAACAGGAAAGATAATATTAGAGGAAGATGCTATAATGAAGAGGTGGAATGAGTATATAAGTGAATTATATGAAGGAGAAAGGGAAGAATTAACAGAAGATAGTGGGACGCAGAGGTGTTTCCAAGGCACCAGGGCCGGGTTATATACTGGCCAAGACCTATTGAAGCGTCCTCGTCGAGCGTCCTGGGCAACAGGTCCCTTCGGGGTCCTGGCTAAGGTCAGTAGGATCGCCGATTCCTCCGAAGCCGGAGAGTGTCTGCCTGTACGGCGAGGAACCACCAGTCTGCACACCAATAAGCCAGACATGGGACAACGGATACTCACGCAAACCTCAAGTCCTGTATGACATCACACTGATGTTGGACAACAGGATGCCTTCATCCGACATACAGGACTTCGCGTTGGAGCTCACGCCAACGAACACAAGCAAGCAAGCAACAGAAGATAGTAACTTAGAAGGTCCACCTATTCTGAAAGAAGAAGTCGCTGACGCTATGAAACGTATGAAGAAAGGAAAAACAGCTGGGCCAGATGAAATCACAATAGAAGAATTAGAAGTATTGGGAGAATTTGGAGTAGATATATTAACCAAAATGTTGAATGATATTTACAGCAGTGGATATTTTATCCAGTGATATGCTGAAATCTGTATTTATAGCTATACCAAAAAGACCAGGAGCAATTGATTGTGAAGATTTTTGGTACAATTAACCTTATAAACCATATCACTAAGCTTCTACTCAGAATCATAATGAGAAGAACCAAAAAGAAAATAAAAATGGAAATTAGTGAAGAACAGTATGGATTTGTGGAAGGAAAGGGCACAAACAATGCAATTTATACATTACGGACACTAATAGAAAGGTCAATAGAGAAACAGAGAGACATATATTTGTGCTTCATAGATTATACTAAGGCATTTGATAAAGTAAAACATGATGAACTGATTAAAATGTTGGAAGATATCAACACGGATGGAAAAGATTTAAGAATAATAAAGAATATTTACTGGAACCAAGTAGCAGCAATTAAAATGGGAAATAAAGAGGGTAGTTATGAACAGATAAAACTAGGAGTACGACAAGGGTGTGTCTTGTCACCAGATCTTTTCTCCCTGTATAGCGAAGTAATAATGAGAGAGATCAAAGAGATGCCAGGAATACTAGTTGGAGGTTATAATATAAATAATATACGCTATGCAGATGACACAGTATTGGTGGCGGATAATTCAACAGACCTACAACAATTATTAGACGTTGTAGTAACAGAGAGTGCAAGGAAAGGACTCTCCTTGAATATCAAGAAAACAGTAACAATGGTAATATCAAAGAAATGGTGACACCAAAATGTGACATAGAAATAGAAGGGAAAATCCTTAACCAAGTTAATAATTTTAGATACCTAGGGGCATTTATAACATCAGATGGAAGATGTACAACAGAGATTAGGAGCAGAATAGGGCAGGCAAAAGCCGCATTTCAGAAAATGAAGAGTATCTTATGCAATAAGTCACTGTCACTGAATGTAAGAAAGAAAGTTCTGAAATGCTATGTAGAACCAGTTTTGCTGTATGGCAGTGAATCTTGGAATGTAAATGAACAAATTAAGAAGAAATTAGAAGCAACAGAGATGTGGTTCCTGAGACGAATGTTGCGAATTTCTTGGACTGCCAGAGTAACTAACGACGACTGCCTGAAACAGGCTAATGAAACTAGAACATTATATACAACAATAAGACAGAGACAAACAGCTTTCCTCGGTCATGTGATGAGAAGAGAGGCATTGGAGAACATCGTAACAACTGGAAAGATCGAGGGGAAGAGAGGCAGAGGTAGACCAAGAGAAGTGATGCTGGATGGATTGAGACGGTGGCATGGAGGAATATCAGCAGCAGAGTTGATCCAGAAAACCAAAGACCGAGATCTATGGAGAGCCATGAACGCCTACGCCAGCCGGCACGGCACTTGATGATGATGAATTCAGGATAATTCTTGCCCAGGTGATGTGATTATCTACACGGATGGGTCGGTGTTGAGAGGTAGGAGAAGTGCCTGGGGGTTCTTGGCAAAAGCTAATGGTCGGCATTTGGTGCAGGAGAGCCTGGCGTATGATAACACAACATCTAGCTTAAGAATGGAGGTGGAGGTGGTCAGTGCAGCTTTCCGCTGGATAGAGAACAAGATACATACACACATTGTGATTTTAACTGACTCAGAAAGCATGCTGAGGAGGGTGAGAACAGGCAAGCTTCGTGCAGAGTGGCTTGCTTCACTTCGGAGGTCACGGGTAGCAAGCATCACCTGGATCTTTTCTCCTGGGCATGCCGGTGTGCTGGGGAATGAACAGGCGGACAGATTGGCTGGCTTGGTAAAACTTGGTGGAGTATTGATGCATGACAAAACAGACGTGGTTGCGGCCTTGTGGGAGCACGTGTACACCTCGGAGGAGCAAATGGATCACCATAGTCTGATAAGAATGAGGCAGCGAGGTGTGACGAGGGGATCTGGCCAACGATCGACGCTCAGAGGAAAGGCGAGACGGACATATATTCAGATTGCTACGGGAACTACTAGTGTTGAAACTCTTCGCTGGCTGCTGAGGATGGGGACGGATCGCTTATGGGAATGTCCCGAATGCTGTGATGTCGGTTCCTAAATCAATCAATCAATCAATCATCTCGCAGGCGTTGATATTGCGTTGTGTTGATTTTTGTGTTGATTTTAATAATGTCCAGGTTTGATGTTGGAGGCATAGGTTAGATATGAATAAGCTATTTAGTATCTGTCATTTTGATGACAATTGTATATTTAGATGTTTAATTATCTGTGTCAGTTGATATACACATGGAGATGTACTGTTTATCTGCATATTGAGTGGACTGGGAGATCTGCTAATTTGCATTGATCTAATTTTGGTTATCATTATGTTTTTATTGTATCTTTCACAGTGAAACTAAACTTATTCATATTATTTTGCAGTCTGTCCTCGTCCCTCTAAGAACAGCATTGACTGTCTCATCTGCAAATTAAAGCTAATTTATTGCGACTGGGTCTGTTATTTCTTTTAAAGTAAAGAGTTAGACATTTTCTGAATCAGTTCTTTCAAGGCTTACTTTTTTCTATATTCCGTGATCATTACTGCATATTTGTAGTTTATTAGCAATTCTTTTAGTCATTCTGCATATTTCTGATCCATATAGTAGTACTGATTTAACAATGGAGTTACATATTCCAAGTCAGATACTGACAACAGAGAAGATATAGATTCTAATTTCCATCTAATAAATAAACTGGATAACACACCCAGCTTCTACTTTAAAAGATGGTGAATCACTTTCACTGTAGACTTGGCCTTCTGCACAGGAGACATTCTCAACTAAATTGACCACCGCCATGTACTGTGATCAGATAGCACGTAGTGACGACAGACCAGTAAAACTTGTGATGAATATGAAGTATGTTCCTTAGAGCAAAATCCATCACCTCACTGGAATTATAAATGAGCTTACTGATATAGGTTGTATATGCTAACACCCTGCAAAAAATGGAATGAGAAAGTATTGGGCATCATTGGGATGGTGCAGAAGTAGTATAGAGGATGTATAGCTGCTCATTTTTTTTTTTTTTTTTTGTGGAAGTGGAGGAGGAGAGTTATAAATTTCTTCCACAAAGGGATAACTCCTGATTACCATTATTGCTTTGTTTAATAGATTTTATGTTTTTTGTGTGTGGAAAAAGTAGGCGTGGTCTAATGGTTGTGATGGGGTGGTGGGCGTAGTAGTCTAGTGTACAACATAAAACATTCAAAATAACAAAAAACTCAAAGACGGTACATAATTTTAATAAAGGGAAAACATATATAAACAAACAATACATTAAATGAGAAGATATGTGGTAATTACATTATCAGGTTATACTTGTAAATGAGCAAATTAAGAAATTAGAAGCAACAGAGATGTTCCTGAGATGAATGTTGCAAATTCCTTGGACTGCCAGAGTAACTAACAACGACTGCCTGAAACAGACTAATGAGACTAGAACATTATATACAACAATAAGAAAGAGACAAACATCTTTCTTCGGTCAAGTGATGAGAAGAAAGGAGCTGGAGAACATTGTGACAACTGGAAAGATCAAGGGGAAGAGATGCAGAGGCAGACCAAGAGAAATTATGCTGGATAGATTAAGAGAGTAGCATGGAGGAATATCAGCAGCAGAGTTGATACAGAAAACCACAGACCGAGATCTGTGGAGAGCCATGAATGCTTATGCCAGCTGTCAGGGCACTTGATGATGATGACTTGTCATTTTATGTAGAGTTATGACAGGGAAGCACAATGTTGTTGATAGGTGTATATGCTTGTCCCATGGGTCTTAAAGCCCATATTGGTTCTCCCACCCGCCTGTTGGATTGTGAGGACATTTAAGAATTTTTCCTTGTCCAAGGCGTTGTGATTCTTTGTCAGACCTTTGGTGCTCGTCTTTGCATAAGAACCGAAACAATGATAGGTTTTGCTACACAGTGACACAATCCTCTCCCCTTCATACTCTAGCTTTGATGTCCTGACACTCCTCACAAGTAGTAGGACTAGTGGTAATTCTATGAGCAGGATAGCCTTCAGATGGTAACCACTGATTACATACACTGTCATATTCTTCTTGTATGGGTGATCTAACCACCTAAGAGAATGAATAGGCACTACGGGCTAAGTAGAGAGAGTCAGTGTCCATTTTGGTGAATTGGTAGTCGTCTTTGGAGACAAATTTGTCAAGAAAGTCATAGTAGAAAACTAGCATGTGCACCTTGGCATATTGGTAGACAAAGAAGTCAGTCTGTAGACACAGATCCTACACTGTTTTCTTCTTTAACATTTCTTTTTCAAAGAGATCATCTGTAAAAGGGGTAATGTTTTTAAAAGCAAGAGTTATTGATTAGTTTTGTAGCGTCTTGGCCCTGGCAGTAGGAGATATTGGTATGTTTGACCTTATTTGTTAGTGTTTTACCGTAAGCGACCTTACCTAATAGTTTCATTGTGTCGGCTGTAATAGCCTCAGCTGGATTTCTGTCCCCTTGGTAGCGGGCGTTAGACACCGTTTCCCCAAATTTTTAAAACAACTAAAAGGCTGATACTCGATTGTCTGGTAGATGTGTGTAGCTATCAAGCAATGGGATAGATACCACTTTAAGAGTAGAGTGGCTAATAAAATTGTCTTCCTGAAATAACTACTGATCAAATTCTGATGTGGAGTAGACAGTAGTTTATGTTTCATTGTGTATTCTTTCATAAAACCGCCAATGTCATCTCTTGATACCTCCATGTTCTTGAATATGGGAAGCATTTCAGGAAAGTACTCATGTAATTCATCTGGGGTCTGAATATCACATTCAATGAGCCCAAAAAATTTCTCGTCATATATAGCCTCGAGGATCTGTTCTTCAGTTAACGAACCCCTAGGAAGTTCTGACAGTGGAAATGTTTTCCGCAGCACATGCTTGATGATTTGAATTTGAGCTTTTTAGTTTCTGCCACACACACTCCTACATAGCGTTATCTGTCACCCAAACAAAGTTCTCTATGTTGTCCTGAATGTCACCAGTATTCTGGTACAGTTCTACCAGTGGGTGTTTATTAACGGGGTTAATCATTTTCCCATTAGTTAGAGGGCAGGTTGGATTACATGAAATAAATAACCTTGAAACTAGTAAGCTGTTTTAGTCCCCTTATCCCACCCATCTACTTGGATATTCCAATCACCAAGCTGCGTCTGATTACTGTTTAATTGTGTTTTTGCATGTATGCTATTATTATAAGACTCATGTTAGCTACTCTCAACTCTGGCATGTGTACTTGTGTGATCCAAATACATCCTGTCTGCTCCTAAAGATGGGGAAATCTGATGGCATGTCATTTATAAGTGACCAAAGGTATTGTGCATTTGCATCAAAACCCTTAATCGATTTTACTACTTTCTTACCTCTGATACAAGTCTGATGAGCCATCTCGTTGTCTGCCCACACCTGTTGGCAAAGGGCATATTCTGCCTCGGAAATGTTACAGTTTTTAAGCTTCAAGAAAAAGACTGAATGTGGTGGTAGGACTATCTCATTTAATTTCTTAGATCTGTTAATTACTCTTAGCAAAAATGTCCTTTAGTTTCAGGCACCTAGAAACTAGACAGTTACCTACTTTAACTAAACCCTGGAGCTAGAAAGTTATAGACTTTAAGGAATTTTAGCCTTTCTGTCGCTATGCACATAAAATTGTGATTTTTTTGGGACAATAAATTTAAACAGTTTATCCTCCTGCTCAATGAAATATGTGATCAAATACGGTTTAATCAAATTAGTATCATATCTCCCGCTGTTCAACCTAAAGACCGGAAGTCCACGCAAATAAGCGTCAATGACACATGGGAACACTTTCTAATGAATGAGTAGGTCACATCATCATCATATGCCATTATCATGTTTCATCATAATGTGCCATGCTGATAAGTCATGTCAATCAGCATAATCGGGGCTTTAATTCTGTATCAAACCAAATATTTGTAACTAAAGTGCATAACAAATATCATCATGTGCCATGTTGATAAAGGTGGGTGGTCATGTTAGCCATCTCACACATTCACTAGACTGTAGATAGGTTTTATAGCCATTATCAGTTGTCATATTCTTAACATAAATTATGTGATCTTATGGTTGGTGTAGGGTAGTGATTCTTCAAACATCAACACATGTCATGTCGATAAGCATGGCGATCATGTACATACATCAGCATCCTGTGTCAGAATGATACGTTTGGCCAGGTTATGTCTTTGTAAAACAGTGCCTCTGGCGGCCATGTCAATCATATATATATATATATATATATATATATATATATATATATATATATATATATATATATATATATATATATATATATAAGCATAGCCACACCTGTGCTAAGCATCATTAGGCAGCACAATGAGCAGTGTAGCCCAGGATTTGTTACAAGAGGTCAGATGGCGTAGACGAACATGTCAAAATATAGAAAATATCATTAGGTGCTCTGTCGTTCAGACATAGCCTAATAGACGTTGTTTTTAGTGGTAATATAAAGCCTTGATTGTGAGGAAAAGTAACACTGCTAGCCATGGACCTCTACGTGGCACCATCCTTTTACTGCATTAATTTCAGGACCAACGAGGAGTGAGAAATCATTTTATGTACGGAAGTACCTGCTCCATCTTCCCATCAAATTAGACCCGATTCCAGATTATATTATAAGGTGCTATGGGGAATGGCAACTCATGTACAAGACTATGAAGGGTGTGCAGTTTATTGGACGTCTACCAGATAAGGACAATTAGAAGGGGTATAGACACAGGCTAGTGGTCATAGATGATATAATGTCCGAGAAAGATGACATGGTTACTAAATTATTTACTAAAGGTAGTCAGCATCACAACCTCATTGTTATGTGTATAGTACAGAACGTATTTGGTAAGAATTAAGATTAAAGAACCATTAGTCTGAATTTGCATTGACTAATGGTATTTTAAAGTCATCGAGATGGATCGCAGATTACCAATTTAGCCAAACATATTTATCCCGGTGGGCTGCCTATGTCCAAGAGAGTTTTAAATGATGCAACAGCAGCACCACATGGGTATTTGCTGTTCGATCTTCAACAGGAAACACCAGACCAGCTTCACTTAAGGACCCATATATTTACAGACTGGCGTCAAGTCGTATATGTACATGATAATATGTCTACTCAACTTATACATAATGAGTCCTTGTTGCAATTCTTGGGTGCGGGAAAGCCAGCTGCTGTAAAGGACACGATTAAAACAGCTTCCCCAGATATCCAATCAATTTGCGAATGCTGTCACACATTTTAAATGGTAATGTTCAATTTACACTAGCTCAGAAGAGATGGTTGCAACGACACAAAAACAGTCTGAGAACACTCACTCATAAGAATTTGTCACTCAAGAAAGGGAAACAAATCTTGCAAAAGGGATGCTTCATAAGTGCTTTGTTAGGTCCAATTGCCACGAAGTGAAGTTGTAAAGGCTACCGATGCGTCTAGGGTTTGACATAATATGAATAATAATATGAATACCTTCGAGTTCTCCTTGTTTAACTGAAGACCAAAACAGCCACTGGAACAAAACTCCACAACGACTTTCCTCTCACAAATTGACTTTAATATGTCGACTCAATTACTCACATGTCGACCACACTCAATCGCTCCACAGAAACTTTAGAACACACACACTGGATTAACACAAAGAGCGGCATAATGGACTGTTAGCCATGCTCCAGAAGACATGCTGCGTCCGAGCTGGACGGCAGCCCAAGTCTAACTCCCTAGTGACGTTTTTCGTGACGCTTCCCTAGTTTCCCTGCGCACTCTATAACTGTACCATTCGGTGCATCTTTTAGGGAAGCTCCCTTCAGCCTTTCTCAGTCTGCTGTGTGTCAGTGACTGATATGTGGCATTATGCCCCCCGCCTTACAAATTAAATGATATTATCATTTAATTCATATATACATATACATTTATTACCCATGACAAATAGCATCACTGACAATCTAAGTTGAATCAATTGCTGAACATGACATTATGGTTCCCGTTAATAACCCTCAAAAAAAAAAAACAATTACTGACGGGCATGCCCTCCTGCTCACACCCACGGTGAGCGTCATGTGGCCGGCCTATGGGAGGGCCGGACCAACTAATGATACCATTAGACCCTAACTTGTCCTCACTCTAGGTCAAAACCCGGAGTTGTGGACGAGAGTATCAATCGGTATCATGCTGTCTGTATCAGTTGCCGATCCTCATTGTCGCTGGTTCTGTATATATCTTGCGTTATCATTTAATGGCTGTAGGTGAGGTAGAGGCTGTCGCTGATCACATTCTAATTTAAGGGATATTTCTAATATTATTAAGTGCCGTACCAATAATACAACAATATAATTCATTAAACCAGTAATGTTCTAATAGTACCAGCTCTCTTTGTGTAAATAATGATCAATTAACCAATCATATTTCCGTAAATATTCTTTTCTTCTCCTTCACAGATAAACTAATACTCTTCATACTCCAACATGATAAATCTTCTTCTTCAATCGACTGTTGTAATGTGGTATCATTGCTCAATGCTCATACCTGTATGTAGAGAAGCTAACTCACCATGCTTTCATCTACCCATCGGTGCTTGTAAAATGCCAATATAACCATATAAGTTAGTATACATAAATCATCTTTAACTTTCTGACGATCATATGTCGGTATGATATCGACTGCCTTCGCCATAGCTCAAAGAGAGTTTCCCCAAACCTCTTAGACTAATGACGCTGGTTAGTCCATAGTACACCTCTATATTCACATATCCTGGTACAATTCTAGTGTACTGTTACATCCGCTCAGGGGAGTTGCTTCTATCCCAGTACACCTCACTGCACCCTCACACCACGTGTGTTTTCCTCTGTACCTTTATTATAACAACAATTGACAAACCTTTGCGTATGATCAAGCAGTAAATCAAAACTAATTTGTAAGACCACATGCATAGTCTAAAAACAATATGTAAGGATCTGTATACTACAATTTAGCATAAATACAACAGATTAAATTATCATCACCAACGAAGAAAACAAATTAACACTATTCACTTAGTTTACTATCATTGAACTCATGAACACCCTTAATCACGTGCTGGATTCACGTGAGAACAACATGACATTCTTTTATTTATGACGATGTAAATTAAATTAAATTATCCTTTAACTTTCAGGTGTATTAGACAACTGGTACGTCTTTAGTGTCATTCATATTTTAGTATCTGTATTTTTATCTTATAATACAGTTCTTCAACCATATCCGTGTATGTTTATACTCGATTTAATAATGTCGTGTGTTTATACTCTATCACTGCTAAATTCATTTTTATCCATGGTTAATTGTTCTCTAAAACGAATATTCCACTGTATAGAACGATTGAAGTAAATTTCATGATTGAATAATCGGACATTGATATAACGAAGTCTCGAACGATGTATCCAAAGCGATCGATTGGTCTTACTTGAAAATTCTAGTCTATGTTGAATATGTTGATTGGAACTTCTTCTGGTCTCGAATATTGATTTGCAGGTTTGGTGATTCAATGTCTTTGAGCAATTTCTCAAAAGCAGTACGATGTGAGAAAATATCCTTAAAGTTGAAATATGCATTGATATCTCTCAGATTTGATAATGTAGCCAAAGAAATATGTATCGTCTTTTGACAATGTATTGAACCAGATTTGTAACTTCATAACGTGTGATTGCGTATCCTGGTCATGATTTCAGCTTCATAATTGCATGTAGACTGTTTCGTGTATGTAATTCATACTGTCTTCATTGAAGTACGTATTTTAAGATATAATTATCATTTAGTTTCTTGAAAATCATTGTAATACTGTACTTTTCGATAAATTCTATTCTCAAAATTTTTCATGTTCCGAATAATCGAATTTCAATGCATTTGAATTGTTTCATAAAATTTCTCAATTTAAGAATAATTAATATATATGAATGTTCTGAGAATTTTTGTTCATAATTTTGAAATGATTCACTTGATTTCTTCCAAGTGTTTAATTCTCAATGTTCACGTATCAATTTGACTTCATCCAAACTATCGTTTCCAGGAATTCAATGATTAATGAATTTTCAAAGTTCAGTAACTTTCGACTGTTTAAATGTAAATTTATAGTCTTGTGTTGTTGTACTTCAAGAAATTTCTTTCAAACGTTCCTGGAGAACTGCGTATAAATGTAATTCCTCTGACAACTGTTTGTCTTTTTATTTTCCTGACGTATTCTTGTGTGTAACAACAGACATGTTGGCACCTTCATTCAAGTATTTGAGACAAAAAATGTGAACTGGCGTATACGGAATCTGACATGTGGATCATACAGTTCGATGCCGTGTTATTAGCACCTTTTTACGAGTTACTATCAGATCATCGGTAGTTGTCTCCTTCGGCGTGCCTGTTATACCAGGTCAGCAACCGAATTAGATGAGAACAAGCGGTACGGAATCAAATGATGAACCAGTAATACTGTAGATCACAGTCGAGATTTTCGAATACCGTCGAACAACATCCTGGTCCAAATGCAATTTTTATGCTCTTCTATCACACATACGTCTTTAAGAGTAATAAATTACTGTCCATGTACGCTTTCCTTCACTTTAACACAGCTATGACTACAACAGTTTATATGTCTATTTATTTCACGCTGAACTACATTTTCCTGTATCTGTGAAGACGAATTGTACTTGAATTTGATCGAATGATAAATGGTATCGTGATCTGAGTTCAAATTTCTCATCTTTGTTAACTGTAATAAAGATATTCCATGTTCAGAATCAACAGTAACGACATTTTCGATAATGTTATGATGTTCGTGTCGCCGAAATATCAATAAACATTTGATATTTATGTAGATGAATATAATTACATGTACTGAACTTGCGTAACTTCTGGTATTACTGTCAGTTTGTTGTTTGTTCGAGTAACTGTACTTAGTAAATACTGGTATTGAATCTTCATCATCGTCTGTTCTTAAATTAAATTTCCATTACTCGATACATCAGACAAATGCGATCAAATAGAACAGTTCTTTGAACTAAAATCATAAGATCTTCATACTTTCTTTTCCGGATGTTTTGTGTACGACCAAAATCCTGATGTCATCACCACTGCTCAGACTTGGCTATTTGGTTTTGAGACTATTTCACCAAAATCAATTATATATAATGACGTCGTGATAATAATTTGCATTCGACCTTGACCTTCATTTGTATATGGCTCGATTCGTTAAATTACTGCAAATATGTCGTAAATTGATAATAAATCTCGAGTTCGTAATCATTACTACCGGTACAAGACCCCATTTGCCACGAAGTGAAGTTGTAAAGGCTACCGATGCGTCTAGGGTTTGACATAATATGAATAATAATATGAATACCGTCGAGTTCTCCTTGTTTAACTGAAGACCAAAACAGCCACTGGAACAAAACTCCACAACGACTTTCCTCTCGCAAATTGACTTTAATATGTCGACTCAATTACTCACATGTCGACCACACTCAATCGCTCCACAGAAACTTTAGAACACACACTGGATTAAAACAAAGAGCAGCATAACGGACTGTTAGCCATGCTCCAGAAGACATGCTGCGTCCGAGCTGGACGGCAGCCCAAGTCTAACTCCCTAGTGACGTTTTTCGTGACGCTTCCCTAGTTTCCCTGCGCACTTTATAACTGTACCATTCGGTGCATCTTTTAGGGAAGCTCCCTTCAGCCTTTCTCAGTCTGCTGTGTGTCAGTGACTGATATGTGGCACCAATCATTGAAAGGCGTTGTGGGTGTGTAATGAGAAAAATGATCCTTATCGACCCTCGGGTACTAGAAAAACTGTATGTACTGCCAGACACACTGATAGCCTAAAGGACTTGGATAATCAGAGTCTTGAAAACCGAAGATCTACCACCCCATGAAAAAGCCAAAATATATCAACAAACCTTGCAGCGTTATTTGAATCGTCTCGATCAGTACATACACAAGCCCCTAGGAATAGTGGATATCAAACAACCACCACCAACTACTCAAGGCTCACCGATGATACTTAAAAATGAAGTCATCAACACCAGTTGGCAGTCATCTAGACATCTAAATGAGTGACTCCAGTTGATACAACGCCGAAGGTAACCAACGGAATCCAGCAGAGTGCCAGATACATCTGTTGTAACACCAACAGCAGGTTATAAACTCAAAAAAGAACAATAGTAAGATCCAATGCCCAGGTGGGAAAAATTGCCACACACTTAAGAAAGCATTACCACAACCCCAAACAACTGGGGCCATATAGTGGAGCCGTGGTCTTAAAGCACAGTACTAGACTTCCAGCTAAAACAGTTCAGAAATGGTTACCTTATCGGGAAACATATACTTTGCATAAACCTATCTGCCGCCGGTTTCAGAGACATCAGACCATAACAGGTGGTATAAATCAATAGGTATGCAAAATTTACGAAAGCACAACAATGGTATGTCATATTTAGTGACATGCATCGACATGTTTAGTTAATATTCAGTGGCGATCCTGATCCAGAAGAAAAGGGGTCTATCTCTAGTGGATGCCTGAGTAAGTTATTTGATGATAGCCAACCGATAAATTTTCAGACCAAAAAGGTTCTGAATTCCTCAACCGAACCTTCTTAAAATGTCCGAAAGGCCAAGGTGTACATTTCTTTACAAATGAGAATGAAGATATGAAGGTTGCCGTAGTGGAAAGATTCAATCGAACTCTTACAGAAAAAATGTGGCATTACTTTACCATACCAATACCCCTCGCTGTGTTGACATAATAGATAGGTTGATCCGTAACTATAATGGTTTGTACCGAAGAATTTGCATGGCGCCCTTGCACGTTAACAATAGTAATCAAGAATAAGTGTGTCATAACTTGTACCATAAAACAGACATGTCAGGACACGTTTATTTTAAAGCTAGTGACCGTGTCAGACTGGCTCAACCTTGGCAGACATTTAAGAATGGATATATGCCAGGGTGGACAGAAGAACTGTTTACAGTCAGCCATATAAACCATACCAGTCCGGTCACTTATTTGTTGAAAGATGACTCTGGGGAGGAATTACAAGGATCATTCTACAAAGAAGAAATACAACTGGAGGGTGATAAAGAAATTTATTGCATCAAAACAATCTTACAAGAGGCAAAGGAGGGGCGGTGGTAAAGAGTATTTAGTGAAGTTGTTTGGTTATCCCAATTCAACAGTTGGATAGCCGACACATGTCTAGCCAGCTATAGAGACTAGTGTTATGACCGATGACAACCTGGAAACTATTGTGCTGCATCCACAGCCGACAGACTTGGAAAGAACTTCGTTCAGGCCGTTTTTGGACAATTACAGTGACCAGAGATTGTGTTCACCTGTCAAATTGTGGTTATATATGACGTCATCGCCGTCTCCTTGTCCAATCTGGCTCAGGGAAGCGCAGACGCACCGGAAGGCATGCTGTTGGTAGCTCTAATGAGTAGTTGTTTATGTTATATGTTACATAACCCTAAACTAGAAAAACGAAGAGCTTCTGTGTGATATTGCTGAGCAACACTGCCCCACAGATATTTCCCGACAACCAGCCAGGTCACTTTTTCGTCAAGTTGCCGCAGACCATAGATGTAACGAAACATATGAAGTGAGTCTGGCTAAAATTCAATTCCCCAATACATATTTTAACGGCCTTCCCAGTGAGATGTGGATCCTGTGACGAAACGCCTACAGATCGGCAGATCTCTGCATAATATCCCTTTGAAGGGAGTGCGATGCGTTGGTCTCCCTTGAATTTAATATCAATTAATAGGGGATTTCCCATCTGAAGTAGTGCGTGGCGGCGCTAAACTAGTTATTTATAGAGAAATCTAGAATGTTCCCCCAAGTGCGTACGTGCCCGAGATCTCTAGGTTCACGAGTGCTTCATGCAGCACGGGTTGGTAGAACTTGTCGTGACTCTGGTTTTCTCCATGATTCATGGAATTCACGCGGCCCGTGTAGGCAAGTTGAAGGCGTACTGAGTTAGTCGTGATCAGTTGCCAGCCAGACCTCAGCCTAAGACAGATCACAGCCACAGGGCTGCTGTAATTTTGATGTCAATGTGCGCGACCAGAGCGGACATCTGCAGTCGAGTTCGTGATTGTTAAATCACAGGTTAGTTGAATACTTATTCTATTGTTTAACTGTTGTCTTTATGTCGTGCCGACCTCCCCGAACGAATTAATTGCCGTCGGAAATGAGTAGTCGCGTAGCATTACAATTTACAGCTGGCTGTCTGCATATTTAATTAGCCTTTATCGATCAGCGACGTAATGTGTTACCTGACGGAACAAGCCTTATTCCACAGCGAGAAGTGTGTAAATAAAATAGGCCGAAATATGTGCTTTCGAGGGCTGGTGAAAATCCCATGTGTTTAGATAGATATATTTGGTAACTGATTGTTTACAAATGAGTTGCAGGGACAGTGATATGTATATTATTACTGCGTTGTGCTAGGGAGATCCCGGTTCTTTACAAAGTGTGTAGCAGTTACTTGTTTGGTTTATTAATTACGCATGCAAGGCAGGAAGTTTGTCAGTCATTACATCGCCATGCTAGACGCGGTAAATAATGATAAGGTAGATCTTATTATTATAGATGTGTAATGTGCTTCGTGACATTAGAATTGTAACTTGGTTGTTCTATCAGTGGTGGTGATTTTTCGAGGAATCAAGGTGAGATCGGCCGTGGTGTATTTGTTGTGTGAAGATAGCAGTGTTATTCCGCGTAAGCAGAATGGTGATGCATCGATAGGATAACAGTGATAGGAAGTATTTATGATACTATCGGTACTGCTTGTTTTCATGTCCGTCCGCGAGAATGACCGTGCGTGTTCCATCTTACGTTTGTCTAGGCAGCCGACTGGGAGGTAGGCCGGTATGCCCAACCCGTTAGGTTACAGGTCCGACCCAAAGCGATCGTGCATCTCCGATGGTTGAACATACCCGATCGAGGGTGATGCGGCACTCCGTAATTCGAGGCCGTTGTGTCTAAATAAATCTAGGATTTGAACCTACCCGTTTCTGTCTCTAATATTTTACTCTTCTGGAAACCTGACTCTGTTCATGGAGTACTGGAAGTACTGCCGTGAAGTAGTAGTAGGTGAGGGGAATAATCCCCCCCCCCCCCAAAAAAAAAAGGTGGAGCCAGAGTTTGGTAGTGGAGAGTCTGGAGGCTTGCTACATTGGATGACGTGACTTAAGTCGTCACGGGACAAGGTACACGGGACCCACAGTAGCTGTGGGAAAGTGTAATGGTGGATGGCCACCAAAGCTGTGCTCGACCGGCACAGGTATGGCTGACCTGGAAGATAGTCAGTGAATAAAAGGGCAACTCAGGATCTGGGACAGGGATCCCAGAACTGACACTATGGCTGTGATATGAGTTGGTTATTTAAGTGTAACAATTCATGAGTTCTCCTTAGTTAATACTATAGTAATGAATTATCAGGAGTATAATTTATTATGGTCATATAGTTATTCATGTGTGTAATTGATAAGTCCATGGGTTAACGGATTGGTGAATTGATGAGTCTGTCAGGAAGGAGATGTCCGGCTGGACACCTTCTCGATAAGATAATCACTACACTGAAAGGGAAGTAGGTGTATATGTTGATTGATGATGGAAGATGAAACCGGATTGGACTGGCACCAGGTGGAAGATGCTTTGACAGAGTCATACAGTCGACTCTGGTGCTAGGGGTTATTTGTAGCCCAGAAGTGTTACTTGACTGAACAGGTGTGCTATTGCGTTCTCTAACATCATTATGCCTATACATTATGGGTACAAGTAGATCTATGATGTGATGATTTCATACTCATATTGGTAGACATGAGGAATGACTGAGAGGCAGGTGACATGGTAGAGATGCTCTTAGTCTTTGTTGTAGTTGAGTACTCACACCACCCTCTCCGTGTTTCAGGATCTGTTATTGCTATACTGGAGAAGATTCGAGAGCTTCACCATGAGCTCTATGGGCCCACTCATTCAAGTGCCTATCAAGATGTTGATTGAGGCCATACTGGGAGTGGTCTTCTGATTCTGCGAGATCAATGTTGGAAGGAGCTGAGTGCTGAATATGTCGGTAGGTCTAGGTTAGGACCTCCGCCAAGAGTCCGACGAGTGTCATCCGATCCCGAGAGGATCCAACACTGAAACGTCTGGTGATTCTAGCCAGTGAAGCACTGGTGAAATTCAAACTCAGTGTAAACCTGGGTGATTGCAAGGTCGTGAACTTTCAAGTTGAGCCAAGTGATCATTGTTACCGGTCACCCTGGCCTGTGTGCTATGCTTCCGGCCCGGCTGGGTTGTCATGGGACACCGTGTATAATTTAATGCTTAAATAGTGTATCTACAATGGTTTACCTTTATGAAGCCAACAAGTGGTCCAGTGACCTAAGTCATTGATTACATACGTGGTGGGAACACCAGAAGGACATGTTTGTTAAGGTAGGGAGCTACCTCATTCCAACGTGGTGAACTATTGACAGTGTATGATAGGTTGTGATTGATACCCATCGATCAGGGTAGTTACACAAGACTGTGTGAAGATATATTGGTCCAAGGACATGGAAATAAGGTGAAGTGTTATAGTCACCTGATAGACTTTGCCAGTGACGTTTTGTGTTCATGTGGAGCAACCGCTCATGTTGTAGGTGACATCTCAGGGTGTGGGTCACTTATGAGATAGAAGAGTGACCAGGCTCGTGTGTAGTTTGATACGGTGCTACATGTACTTTTTCTGCAAGTGGGAGACCGCTAATATTCTAGGGTCGGCCCAGACTTCATCAGGAGTGTGACGAGTGAAATAGTACGACAACAAGGAAGGATCCTTGTTCATCGGTGCAGTGTCAGTCAGGCAGTGGTACTGCGCTTGATCAGCCCGTGATTGGTTCTCTGTGTGAAGAGGGAACTTCGGAGAGGCAGCAGACCTTGGAGTTCCGGTCCACTGGAGGAGCCTGGGTGAGTCGCTACCACGACTGGACAACCGCACGAGCTATCGTCCGCCTCCATGATGAAGAATCCTCATCTGCATATCTGCTCTTGTACATAGTACCTTCTAGTCTGGCTTTCAGCCATCCTTCTCTGTGTTGTGGTTGACTTAGTTCAGAATTAAATTTGTGTTTTCTTAGCTATGACTTTGTGCAGTGATATGACTGGTGTCTGGTCCGAGCCCCCTTGGGGTAGGGAACCCTAGGTGAGGGAGGGGAGGTCCAGCTGTTTCGGCTTGTGTGGGGCCTGGTAGATGAAGAGTGCTATTGAGGTGGTTGGAGCAAAGGCTGGGGATATTATCTATCGTGGCAAACCAGTCCAAGCCCCGGCGGTCTTGTCGCAGATCCAATGCTTTCCGCCCAAAGGCAGTGGTATAGAACCTATAACTATGACGTGTCCACCAGGTCTTTTCAGCACACCAGAAGTTTTTATTGAGGAATTGAATAAATTGTGTTTAGAACCCAAAGAAGATGAGAACGTGAAAATTAAATTCTTTGTAGGTTAACCTTGGACAAGAGTCGGGGTGAAACTATTTGAAATGTTCGTCCAGGTTAACATTAGTGAGAGCTTGAAAAACATGTTGGGGCTTCCAACCTCGGCTCTATCAGAACGACAATGTCTTATTGTATGGTTATGTGAAATTAGAGATGGATAGCGACATTAAAAAATCTACATCTATTCTGATCTAGTAACCATGAGACCAGTTGGAGACGCCACGATTCCCTTACTAAGGAATGTTCCTATATTGCACTGACTGTTGCCCTCTGTTTCATCTCTATGGCAAACCACATTATGTTCCATTAAGCCATTTCTCTTTTGACATGGTGGAAATGCTTTTAACAACTGATACGGGTAAACCGTTCCCATTCAGTAGTGTGACTTCAGTGCTAATTTTACATTTTTGAACCAGGAAACATTCAGAGCTCGAATAAAGGGTGACACGACAGGTGGCATAACCCAACACTAAACAGTCAATATGAGTTTTTACGTGACACTCCCCAGTAACTCCTCTTTAAAAATATATAACTGCAAAATAGTGTCGGGCATTTCTTCGTCAAGTTATCGCAAACTATTAAACTAACCTCACAGTGTGAGATCGGTTTAATCGATATTCAATTTCCAAACACCTATTTTAATGTTTTACAGGACCACATGTAGCTAAAGTACTTTCCACTGCCAGACCTAGACAACACACCCATGAAAGTAAAGCTGACCCTGGGTCTGTACAAAGCACCACAGACATTTATTGATTACTTGAATAGATTGCATATCGAGGCTGAGAAATTTATCAACGACCTGCAGTGGCTGCGTCTCACCAATGCCTTACAGGAACATAACCGAATGATATTCTCGTATAACAAAATCTCGAATAAGGCTCATTTCCAACTATACGAAAAGGGTGTTGAAGTTAGACTTAGTGGCAAGTTGGCAGATATTTTACAATTTCCCTCGACACACCCCAGCAAGACTGAACCCATCATCACAGGAGTGGAAGAAGTAGATTTGAACCAAGGCACGAAAAATATCTTTGTGTATTCCACATTATCACCTCACGCGTTGTCAATGATGTGATGGTACCATTACTGCGTTCTCTGCCTGTCCTAGACAGATCATCTGCCTCTGTATTTAGGATGTATGATAAACTCCATTAGTACCACTTAGTCGGTTCTCCTTTGATATGATTGAACTTCTTATAACCGATGAGCAGGGGAAACCTATCCCATTCACAGGTGGAATCTCGGTAGTGACGTTACATGTTTGAACAACCAAACGTTTAATCTGTGTTAGCCATGGTTAGACACGTCCCAATCCGACACAGTCCTAAACTGTACGAATAATATTTATGCAATCAAGCCAGAAGCGGTCTTCCTGTTTTTGTGGGTTGTAGAAGTCAGCGAGGTCATGGAATTGATAGTTTCTTTAGTGACCTAGGTCGCACATTTCTTTCTAGGTTGAAGACTGGCGGTGAAGCCCTATTGAGGGAAGTGCTTGGCACGGCTTTGCAGGTAACTCAAGATGCTCTAGCTGGCAAGAATGTCGGCGAGTCTTTCAAAGAACACACTATAGACGCCTGTCAACGATTGCTCCAAGGCACTGCTTAACATCTTAGCCAACAGTTGGCGGCATTAGAAAACCAAAACGAGCCGCCCCGCCAGATCAGCCAGGTAAAAGAATAAAACAGCTGCCAGAAAGCGATCGGTTCATAAGAAACACCAGCACTAGTGGGGACATTCAGATATTTTCTCATACACCCTAAGTCGTGCTAGTGTCTATATTCTGGTCTGGATCTGTTTAGCATGCCTCCCACCTAGACGGTAGTCGAGGACGGGCAGTTCCTAGAAGTTCACCCGTTGGCCACGTTAGCCTATGGGGCACCCATCGAGTTCTCATCTCTGGTGTGGGAGAAGATTATATAGATTTGTTTAATACTTTCCTGCACGTGAGAGCCAAAGTTACACTACCAGTCACAGCCAAAGTCGGTCTTATAAATTATTATTTGCAGTTTTCTCAAGTAGACGTATCCCTGAATGACACTCTTATTTCACTGAGTGAAAAATGTGTATCCGTACCGGGCCTACTTGGAAGCTCTTCTGAATTATGGCGAAAAGGCAAAAAAGAACCTCCTGACATCGGTATTCTGGAAAACCACTTTTCTTTGATATATTATTGGGACTGTTGTTGCTAGGCTACAGTGTTACCGTCTCTTTTGTTTTCACTTATGGAGTTGATAACACATGAGTGTTTGTTGTTATGTTTGTCTTAAGGTTGTTGAGTTGCCTGTTGTTGGTAGCCCAGTAGCAATCTTAGTAACTTGTAGGTGATGTGTCTTTCATAGAACCTGTCCTTTTGTATGGTTGTGAGGTGTGGGCAATGAGCAGACAAGTTTAAGACCTGGTCATTGGTTTTTCTGTCCGTACATTGTATTCTTTGTAACCGCCTTCTTCTCAGGTCTACAAAAGATGCTGTTGGTATCACCTCGCGGAAGCGTACCAGGAATGTGTCTTTATGTATTATTCAGTTTGAATCGCTGGTCAAAGTAAGCAAGGAACATAGTACACTGTTTAAGTGAGTGGGTTACAGAGAGTACTACTATATATATGTTACGTGCTAGTTGTTGTATTTTCCTGTCTATTAATGTATATCCTGGAAGGCAATTTAGCACACTATTCCAAAGGGCCTTGTTATGTCTTATATATTGATCAGCGGTCTTCTTGTTTATCCTTTTATTTGCATACAATATATTTAAAAATTTACACCATTAACAACAACAAAATAACTAACAAATGAATGATAAACAGGGGCATACAGTTATATTTAATAAAGAAACCAGAACACTGCACATAGCATACATGCAAAGTTTGTATAATAAAAGAGATAAAACGTATAGAGGGTCGACTAACTCTAAGGGGTGAGGTGAGGATGGGTGGTTAGGTCCAGTGGTTGAGATAGAGGTCCCATATCAGTGGGGAATGGGGTGGTTTTGGTTTATGGGTGATGTGCCAGGTGGTGTAGGACTGGTCCACTGGTGATTGTATTGGAGTACCATTCGACGTAATTTATTGAACAATAATGAGTTCATCAGTGGTCAGCTTGTGTTTCATAACCCCAGCCAAATGCGCATCGGTTAAGTTCTCAAAATCTGAGAACAGGCAGGAGTGACCCAACTGGTTGGCCTGTTCCTTCTCAAAACCAACGCAGTATTCTTCCCGCTCAGTCTTGAGAAGTCCATATTTTTTGTGTAAGTTTGTCATGAGGACATATCTATAAGTACACAAACAGTATTTCTGCATTAGAAGTTACAAGACAAGATCCTGTGGAATAGATAAAAGACAATTAATCTATAATGATCACAGGTGGGGTTGTGAGCAGCGCTACAACAAACTCCTAGGGTGCTGTAAAGAATAGCGACACTGGTGAGGTTGATACCATTATTATGGTCTCAGCCAAGAATGGCCTGTGTTGTGGTGAGCTTGGATGAAAGAAGTTTGGTTATAGAATGCTCGCAGGTGATGGCTGGATGAACTTCTGGGTGCCGTAGAGAATAGCGACACTGGTGAGTTGGTACCATTATTAGGGTCTCAGCCGAGTATGGCCCGTGTTGTGGTGAGCTTGGCTGAAAGACGTGGGGTGCTGTAGAGAATAGCGACACGAGTGAGGTTGGCTCTAGTATTAGGGGCTCAGCTGAGTATGGCCCGTGTTGTGGTGTGCTTAGCTGAAAGAAGTGGGGTGCTGTAGAGAATAGCGACACTGGTGAGGTTGGCTGTAGTATTAGGGGCTCAGCTGAGTATGGCCCGTGTTGTGGTGTGCTTAGCTGAAAGAAGTGGGGTGCTGTAGAGAATAGCGACACTGGTGAGGTTGGCTGTAGTATTAGGGGCTCAGCTGAGTATGGCCCGTGTTGTGGTGTGCTTAGCTGAAAGATGTTTGGTGATAGGGTGCTCGCAGGAGATGGCTGGATACGCTGATTGTAACAGCCAACAGCCGACGGGTAATTGGCTCCCTGTTTAGGGCAGCCAACAGCCGACGGGTAATCTCTTGTCTGCTTCACAATATCTGTGGTAAAACATAAACACATATGCATTTAGATGTGTATATAAATATATACGATAAGACAGAGAGAGAAAGATATCGTCGAGAGTGAGAAAGAGGAGAGAGAGAGAGAGAGAGAGAGAGAGAGAGAGAGAGAGAGACGTGAATCATATGGGGTGTAGCATAGGGCTGTGTGGCTTGTTCGCGGTGTATTTCAGATAGATATCAATATTATACAAGTCTATGTAGTGTATTTCAGATAGATATCAATATTATACAAGTCTATGTAGCAACACCAATTATAGTCTGTCCAGAAATGAATGCCGTCATTCACGATCAATTATTTTGAAAACTGTCTGTTGCATCGTTATGAAATTTTTCCTGCCGTCTTATATTTACCCCCACCCAAGGAATATGTCTTTGATAGGTCCAAAAGCAACTTAAATCATCGAAAGCGGCGACATTTCTTTGATGTTTTGATGAAAATGTAGAGAATTCACGCTAACAAACTAGTCTTACAGTAAAGCACGTCGTTTAGGGTAATGACAAAAGTACAAGGCGTAGCCAGCTTCGTATGGGAGTGGGTGCGATAAAAAAAAGTAGCTTAAAAGTCGACAGGGTAGACTGCATTGTGCCATAATGCAAGTCCTCTTAATTTCCAGCCATATCTTATTTCATTGACTTACACTATGGTATCGTTGGCTCATTAACAATAGGCAATAAAGATAACTTGAGAAACAAATTGTCGACACAGAGTGAAACGAAATACACACGTGAGATTTATTCTGGTTGTCCAGAGATTATATACATAGGTAGTAGCACACGTCTTAGTGTCCCGAGGTATTCGGGGAGCGGCCTAAGTTACTACGGGTACTTACTGACCTTCGCATGTCCTCTGTCTTACCGTTATCATCTCCACAATATTTCCTTTGCTAAATCAATCTGTCTCTGGTGTTATCACTTGTGCCGAATCAATTCATCTAGAGGTTGTCGGTAGTTCATTTATCCATGGCGTTTCCAGTAACCGTTGTTAGATATTCGTAGCTCCGAATAAGTCCGCTGCCATCCTTCAATTTCTTGTAACAAAAATACTTCGTTCTTAGAAAACCACAAACACATCCGTTCAGTTTGGAAGTCACACAACGTATATCTTGTTGTCAAGTTTCCGTTGTCTGGTGAACGTGGTCTTGACGTCCTAGTGGCCGTGCGCTGTCCACTATACTGTCCACTGCAGTTCGCCTTGCGTTTATCTTTTGGTTCCATGCAAGGTGTGCTTTTCCTAAGTAGCTATATAGCACATTGCACCGGGTTTTTATCCCATACGGCTCAGTCTCTTTCCGCAGTATGGAAAGCGTCTTACAGAGCACGAACTCCATAGCTCCAGCGACGACCCTTGGGAGTCTCCGAAAAAATGCACTCGTGAAATGAAAGACGCGGCTCGGAATCGAACATACAACCTTCAGAGCCCGAGTCATACGGCTTGACTAATTCACCGCAGAGACTCCTGAGAGGGGTCTTCTTCTTCAGCGTTCCGAGCCATTGAGGTTCTTTGCTGCAAATACAATCCGTCTCCATTCGTCTCTCTGGTGGACCTTCTCTTGCCAGTCGTTGATTCCAAGTGCTTGCAGGTCTGTACATGTATTATCTCTCCACCGCCTTCTTGGTCTACCTCGGGGTCTACGGTCATTTATTTCCTGAGTGTAAGCGAGTTTTGTTTCCCTATTATCTTCCATTCTTTCTATATGCCCCAGCCATTGTAGTCTATTAGCCTTCATGATACCAGTGATTAGCGGGGACTTAAACAGATCATAAATGTCTTTGTTACTTCTTCTTTTCCACTCTCCACTTTGTGTATCCCTAATGGGTCCAAAGATGCGTCTTAAAATTTTGTTCTCAAAGGTTTGTAACAAGGCTTCGTCTCCTTTCGTTGTACTCCAGGTTTCAGAGCCATACAGCACAACTGGTCTGATCAGTGTTTTGTATATTGTGATTTTGGTGTTACGAGATAGCGCCTTTGATTTTAGTAGATGTTGTAGTGCATAGTATATCTTATTTCCAGAGTTGATTCTAGTTTGTATTTCTTCCCTTATGATGTTGGAGCAGTTGAAGATCGTACCCAGGTATTTGTATGTTTCCGTTCTTTTAATGGTCATATTATCTATTTGTATGTGGCCAGAGTTTCTAGCCATTCCGTCTCTTGAAATTACCATATATTCTGTCTTATCTTGGTTGATAACCAGCCCCATCTGTTGGGCTTTTTCCTTTAAGTGAGAGGGGTGCAATGTGTAATATTAGTAAAGACAGAGAATTTACAGAGGCATGGGGTAAATAATGTGTAAATAGACAGGAAAGTAGAAGGAATATATTTCTTACCTTATTTTTCATTTCCTTCTTGTTTCTTCAGCTGCTAGTTAATAATGTGTACACAAGTATTCATGTTACTAGGATGCATTTAGCTTTTTATATTGAGTTCATGAAAGCTTCCAAATAGCGTATGGAGTGACCAGAAATGATACCGCAATTTAGTCATCATGTGTCAATTTTTAAGGATCTGTTCAGCTGTCTGTGTAGTTTGTTCACACGTAAACATGGGTGACAGACCAGCTTTGAGTCTTCGTGAAAGATTGTCTACTCTGCTGTTTACCGTTCAGAGGCGGAACATGATTACCTGTTTTGCACTATGAAAATAGTTGTCAGTGTCTTTGTAGTGAGCTTTCTTCTTAATGACAAAGATGGTGGTCCTATTTTCATTGAAGTTTATAGATTCATTCGTATGCACGTGTGTTGTCCCCTAATTTGACGTGTTTGCTCTCACGTTTCTTGTTATGCCACAGGATGTCTGTTTCCACCGCAATATTACTCTTCTGTTGGTATTCAATGCGTTTAGTGTCTGTGTGTTGTTGTTTTTTTAATACTAGTTGTTTGTCACCGCTGAGGGCTTGCGGAATTGAAAATTCATCATTGTAGAATACAAACTGCTGCCATTGACATTGTGCTGATGCTGTAATGTTTATTCGTCTGAATAGTTGGAGCAAAATATCCCAGTAGGTGTGCACGTGGATTAAGGTCTGCGATCTGCTCAGACCTTAATCTGTGTCGGGCGATTCCAGTAGGTTGATGACTGCTCTCGGTGGCATACCATTCAATCCATCTTTTCTCCAAAAGTCCTCATCCTCTTTCAACACATGGTCCTCAAATTTTTTCCAGTAACTTTTATCAATATTTAATAGCGCGGTCTGGGTTAGTATCTTGATGTCAGACAATTTGAATATAGTATTGTCAGCTGCCACCTGTCCTTTAATTTTAGCCCACACAAGTTCTATAGGGTTAAAATGAGAATTGTACGGCGGAAGTCTCAAGCACCCATGACGATGCTTTTCTGTCAACTTGTCGATTTTATATTTCTTGCTTTTTGGCATCTGTTTTACAAGGGAAAACAATTCTATCTAAAAATACGTTTCTGGAAATGGTATGTTTTCCATTCGGAGCCATATCTTTATTGATCCCTTTGTGCTCGATGCTGTAGGTATTTTGTCTTCTTGGGCAACAACATTGATATCATGCATTGTCCATAATTGGGCACGACGGTCTATCTAGGGATGGAAGCACTGTATTATCGAGCCAATCTCTAAATACATTACCATTCATCTTATTATGATAATCCCTATTGTTTGTATGCTTTGATACTAACACGAGCCCAGCATTCTGTAGTAAGCCATTATGCATATTACCAGCATTGGCCATGACCAAAAGCTGTCCTATACTACTGGGCACATATCGCTTTATCTGTCCATCCACTGAGTGCCATTCCTTATCACTTGTGTGGTGCGCATTGATCCACGTTTCATCCAAATACACTATGCCATAATTTTCTTTTGCGCATTTCCCTTATTTCACGTAGATATCTGCTTCTCACGGTTCCTAAATGCGGTTGCTCGCAAAGGATATTTCTACCTCCCTTGTACTTTCTAAAAGTTAAGCCTAATGTCCTTATAATTTTCCACAAAGTTGTTTTGGATAGCTCTATGTTATTGTTCTTTCTTAACCAAACCCTAAGTTTTCTTACAGTCACTGTTTCTTTGGCATTCAGCATTTTTATAATGTTGGATAATCCTGGATATAAAATCCAAAATTTTAATAATTTTAGGAGTCTCCGCGGCGAAGTGGTCAAGCCTTTTGACTTGGGCTCCAAAGGTTGTGAGTTTGATTCCAGGCCGCGTGCTTCGGTTCACGAGTTAAATTTTTCGGAGACTCCTGTGGGTCGTCGCTAGAGCTGCGGAGTTCGTGCTTTGTGCATCGCTTTTCGTGCTGCAGAAAGAGACCGAGCCATATAGGATAGAGCCTGGTGCAATAAAGTCGACCCTGTAGACTTTTAAGCGACTTTTTTAAAGCAATTTTATAATAGCTTCCTTATTACATCCTTGTCAAAGCTGTCTACATTAACCTTTCTACCTACCGTTTGGTTATTGCGTGGTGGTTTAATTCCAGATTCTTGCACCCATTGACGAAATGACCGTTTACTCAAACCCAATGCATACACTGTACTTTTTCGGAATTTGTAATAGTATAAAACAGTTTCCTGCGATCAGCTTCTTGACAAAAATATATCCCATTGAACAATATTCACACATTTCAATAGTAGCGATAAGTGGTAAGATTTTTTTTTTAAATAATCAGGTTTCATGAAAGAACCCACATATTGACGACACCTCTGAATACTCCCAGTTTAAACAGCGCGGGGTTCTTGGCATAAGGCCAATCCCTTGAACCACGGAAAATATTCAACATTGAACGCTGATTTTTCTGGCTGACAGGCTGACATTTAAAATTATGGACTTAATCATAGACCCTTTAAATTATATACCGCATATAAACAAACATTGAAAACTGCTGTACAATCTCCAGAAAAAGAATTATTTTGTTGCGTGGACATGATGATAAGGTTATATGCTAAATCTCATAATTTTCCCTCAGTTGGTTACTGATATTTGGATTTGTATATGGAGGCAAACAAATGTGAATGCACTAAAGTAGTAATGAAGAAAGACAATGCTTTTACGTTGAAGTAGAAAGGGTGATAGTTCAAATCATACCACCAGAAATAACAATAATACTGGGTCATTTAAGGCACAAGTAGGAAAGGGGAACACGGAGGCTATAGTGGGACAATATGGTTTAGCTTCAAGACATGAAAGTGGAAAGAAACTAATAGAGTGGATAAATATTTATGATATAATAAGTGGAAACACATGGTGTAAACACCATACAAGATCAAAGTCCTACACATGTTGTTGTTATAAACGCCAACAATTCTGGCACGATCAATGAGGCAAGTCTTCCTCAGTAGCCAGGAAGGAACACTGCAGCCGCCCAGTACTACCATATCGCTAGCACTCAAGGATCACAACAATGTCCCAATAACGGCATATGTGGTAAGGCATAATGGGTGATTTCAACGCAAAAATAGGAAAGCAAAGCGATGGATGCAGTGTAGGCAACCATGGTTTGGGAGAGAGAAATGAAAGAGGTTACAGACTTGTAGAATGGGCAAAAGAACAAGACATGGTTGTAGGAAACACCTGGTTTAAACAACATCCTAGAAGATTATGGACATGGAGGAGTCCAGACAGCAGGATTAAAAACCAGATAGATTACATCCTGATAAGCAAAAGGTTTCGAAATGCATTAACAGTTGTAAAAACAGTTCCAAATGCAGACTGTTACAGTGATCACAGATTAATTATTGGCACATTGAGGGTAAAGTTAAAGAAAGTCAAGTATACAGCAGGAAACCCTAAATATGACTTGTGCAAATTGAAAACTGACAAAGAAATACAAGATAATTTTAACATAGAAGTAAAGAACAAATTTGATTTATTGTCTGATCTAGAGATCCTATTTCAAGATGTAGATGATCAATGGGAAATGCTGAAGAATTCAATCAGTTGTGCAGCAGAAAAAACTATTCCAAAAGTAAAGAAAGTGGGCCGTAAGACATGGATGACTGAAGAAATTTTACAACTAATGGAAACAAGAAGACAGAACAAAAATAATCCTGCCAAATATGAAGAAATTCACAGAAAAGTCAGAACCTTATGTAAGGAGGCTAAAGAAACATGGCTTGAGAAAAATTGCAGAGAAATTGAAAAACAACACAACAGTAAAAATGCGAAACTAATGCACAAAAGAATTCAGGAGATTACTAATCAAAGAACACGTACATCAGCAGGCTGCCTAAAGACAAAAGATGGAAGAGTCGTAATAGAAAAAGATCAGATTTTACATGTATGGTCAGATTACGTGAAAAACCTTTATGACGATAACAGAGACGAACAATATATTGTTCAAAATAACAATGAAGGGCCAGCAATTTTGAAGACGGAGGTTCAGAATGCTCTTAATCATATGAAATCTGGCAAGACCCCCGGTCCAGACAGCGTCACAACAGAAATGATTAATGCTTTAGAAGAATATGGAATAGATAAAGTTACCAGTCTGCTTAATACAATATATGATACTGGAAATATACCTCATGAGTTATGTAATTCTGTATTTATTGCAATCCCAAAGAAATCAGGAGCCTTGGAATGTGATCAACATCGAACAATTAGTATAATGAGTCACATCACGAAGATTTTGCTAAGAATTATCATGCAAAGAGTTAGGAGGAAAATACAACCTGAAATAGGAGAAGAACAATGTGGGTTTGTAGTAGGCAAGGGTACAGTAAATGCTGTGTATATACTGAGAACCGTAATCGAACGTTCTATAGAAGTAAACAAAGATCTACACCTTTGCTTTATTGACTACACAAAGGCTTTTGATAAAGTGAGACATGTCAACATGATAAGGATGCTTGAAGATCTACAAATTGATGGGAAAGACCTTAGACTTGTAAAAAACATATATTGGAAACAACAAGCTGCCATAAGAGTTGATAATGAAGTAAGCCAATATCAGCCTATTAAGAGAGGTGTGAGACAGGGATGTGTAATGTCTCCAGATCTGTTTTCCCTGTACAGTGAAAATATTTTCAGAAATATTGAAAATATGGAAGGAATCAACATTGGGGGACGATGCATCAATAACATTAGATATGCAGATGATACAGTCTTGATTGCAGACAATGAACAGGATCTGCAAAATTTAGTAGATGCGGTTGTTACACACAGTGAACAACAAGGGTTAGAATTAAATTGTAAAAAGACACAGATTATGGTCGTCACTAGGAAGGACGAAATACCACAATGTAATATACAAGTAAATGGGAATATTCTTCAACAAGTGAGCAGGTACAATTATCTCGGAACAGTAATAACATCTGATGGGAGATGCCTTGAAGAGATTAGAACAAGGATCGCCATGGCAAAAGTAGCCTTTAGCAAGATGAAAAACATACTGACCAATAAAAAGATGTCAATTGAAACGAGAAAAAGAGTGTTGAGATGCTACATAGAACCTGTACTTTTATATGGATGTGAAGCTTGGACAATGAGCAGCCAGGCTGAAAAACATCTGATGGCTGTAGAAATGTGGTTTCTGAGGAAAATGCAAAGAATACCATGGACAGCCAGAAAGACCAATGAACAAGTCCTTCAAGAAACAAATGAAGATCGTAAACTGATCAGAGACATTAGACGTAGACAGTCACAATTTTTTGGGCATGTTATGAGAAGAAATGATTTGGAGAACTTGGTGACAACTGGTAAGATCGAGGGGAACAGACCAAGGGGAAGACCTAGAAACAAGTATCTGGATGGCTTGGCCTTGTGGCATGGTCGAGACAGAAACACGGAACTGATCCACGACTCTGTTGATCGAGTGAGATGGCAGAACATGACCGCCCACGCTTACCGGCATGGCACATGATGGATGGATGGATGGTAAGGCATAGTCGCCAGTAGTACTTTACAGTACCCACCACCCCAGTACATGTTACAGTACCATATTACATAGGCTAGAATATCCTACGTAGCTCTAACCAATATAAATTATCAACATAACACAATAGCGCCACCAGCTACAGTCAAAGAAAAAAGTGCTGCTAATAGTTGCACTTATTTATTTTAGCTTCGTTCTTCCACTGGCGGCCTTCAGTGTGTCGACTGTTCCTTTAGACAGATTACATTCTGACTCAATTTTTTTTTTAAATTACACTTAATTGATTGTTTTGACTGTCAGTGTCTAGCTAATTAATTACACCAATAATTTTTTATTCTCTACACCTGATCCGGCACACCATTATCTAAACGCACAAACCTCAAACAATATGTTATACCATATATTGTCTAGTATATTTCACTCATATCTCGTCATATACATACTGTTGAATTATAGTATAGTTAGAATGGAACATCAGTTAGCAAATTTTTCTGGTTGACTGTCACTGCCATCGACGATGAACTGTATTTCGTGGACTGTGTGGGTGAACATCTAAGAAACATCCAGATGGGAAAATGACTGCCGATTCCATCAGAGATAAACTGGGTGTTTCGTGGGGGACTATTGTGTTGACATTCTGGCGGCAGCATTATGCACAGTGTATCTGTGCGGGCTGTTGTTTGTCGAGACTCCTGTCTTTTCCACTTTTCACATTGGGCAGTGGGGAGCGTTTTGTGTGATATTCACTGGCACAGGAATGGAGCATAATGGGGATGACCCGTTGCTGTGAAGTTGGAACTGCGACTAACTAACTAACTAACTAATCAGTTAGCAAATCGAGTAACAGTAAAGACAACTTACCAATACGACGTTCCAAGTCTGTTGTAGAATTCAGATAGTTTACAGTTGACGACTGTTGGTTTGACTATGTGTACTCACGAGTGTGGCTGGTTGGAATGTATAGGTCTAACAACAGAGCCGAGTCATATTTTATACACATTTGTACCGTGATAGATATGTTACCCTGCTACCTGTCAAGTAAAAAGACAAAGGTGCTGACTTGCCGACGCAGCTGTCTGCGGGTTTATGAGTAGGTCGCGCGTTAATGTAATTGTTCTTTTTGACCAGCTCTCTGTTGTATAAGGTACCTCCTCTTTTCTGGTAGGATTAGGCTGTCCCTTGTTACTCCTCAGATCGATCGTACTATTTGGTTTCTAATATAACGATTCGACGAGAGACAAAATTTCATTACCATTTTTCATTGTTGGGTTTGAGGAGAACCAGGCAACCTGTGCCACATTTGTGATGTGATAATCAAGGATTTATCGCGGGTGACAGTTTGTGAAACATACTTAGGACAGGTGGCACTATGTGTAATACAGAGTAGAGTGTGGGCCACGTGACCTCTCCCGTATCGGTTATCATGTCATCTCCACTGGGTACCAAGTAGACACACGAGTCAATCGATCTCTCCATTGTTTATTATAACGGCGATCTGATTAATAACGCCAGATGGTGCCACTGCAGCTAATTTACAAATGCATTAACCACTATGCGGTTAAATATTGATGTTTTGTAACAGTCGGGGCTTGTACAGATCGCGGTTTAGTTTTCATTGTGTTAAAGAAAAAGACATGACGCCGGTTGTCAATGTTAGTACGATAGACACCCACTACTCGGCACCTGCCCCGTCACCCGCCCTGTGCTCGACCCCGCAGTGGTCACGATGACCGGATTAGTGGCCATGACCAGACATACCGGGCACCATCCCATAGTAGACTTGTAAACATATTCCTGCCAAAAACATCGATTATAACAAGCTAAAGACTAGAAGACCGCTCCTCTCGCCTCGTGAGTAGAGTTTTAAAAATGTTCCGCCAAAAACAATGAACTCAACAACCCAAAGACACGTATAGGAGGTGCCGTTGACGTTACTATACACGCCACGCCCACATCGAACACCACCATCCACCACAAAGCCCACCACACTGTACCCACAACGCCTACAACACAGTCCTCCACAATTTACGACCCATAGAACTCTCTTACTACTCTTATTATGCTAATTGTTCGATGTTCATCACATTTCAAGGCTCCTGATTTCTTTGGAATTGCAATAAATAGCATCATCATCATCATCCAATGCTTTGTCGGCTTGTATGAGCGATCATGCCTCTCCACAACTTGTGATCTTCGACGGCATGGATTGATTAGTGTGTTGACTCCCTTCCGTGCTATTTAACACAAGACTGTCAAGAATCTTCTAACGCTGTCTTCCTCTATCTCTCTTTTCATAAATCTGTCCGGTTGCCACATGTTCCAGTTTTTGTCTTCTCATAATGTGGCCAAAAACGATGACTGCTTCTTCATGATGTTTGTGATAAGTTGTCTTTGCGACTCAGTTTCCCTCAAAATGTCTTTGGGACTCAGCTTTCCTTAAAATGTCCAGGTTGCTCATTTTGGCTGTGAGATTTGGACACTTATTAAACAAGCTGAACAGCGCATAAATGCCTTTGAATATAATGTTATAGACGGGTTCTAAGAATATCTTGGGTGCATAAAAGAACAAATGCATTGCCAAATAGTTATTGCTAATGAAACATAGAATGCAGAAGGGACCAAAGGAAAATCCCAATGTACAACAAAGTGAACAGTGCGCTGAAGCCAAAGAGACAGGATGCGTCACGAAAACGTAAACCTAACAACGGGATACGCTGTGAAGCCATGTTACAAACCGGTCGGGTTTGAAATTGTGCGACCGACTTCTTGTGGCGAATGGTTGTTCGGATGCGGTGATTTCATGATATTCAAGGAAGGATAACAGGAGGAACTTGTTGATGAGAAGCCATGGCTGGTTAGAAGAACAGGGAACCGAACCTAGACAAAGATTCAACGAACGAGACAGCAAGGATCTAGCTAAAGGATGGAAAAGAGGCATCAGGGCAGACCATAGGGTTAGATAGGATGATAATTCTTGGTCATTGAGTAGATGTTGTCCCTGCGGTAAGGGCGCGCTACGTTACCATTGGAAATTTGTCTTAGGACTCTACAAGGACGAAATAAAGGACTTGAAATGTTTGCTGAACTGTCTGCTTGTGTTTTCATGTTCACCTATTTTACAAGGTGAGGTATTCAGATTTTGTTGACAACGTTCTGAATTGACGAGTTGAAAATGTGTCATCGTAAACGTTCGTTTATCATTATTAATCAAATGAGGCGGAGTTACGATAAGGCATGCATCAGTACAAGATCTGAGTATTGAAGAAAGTTGGCTACTAAAGAAGATAAACAAAGAAAATTTAAATATTTGTGTCACTTGAAATGTCATGATAATAATAGAGGGGTATATGCCTGCGAAGAAAGGAAGAGGAAGGCCAAAGAGAATATGGGTGCAGGATATTATCTCCATATGGGACATCTTGCTTATGACCGAGAAGTTTTCCAGAAGATTGATATGGGAGCTGGGTTCTGCAGAGGACATGCTACTGAATTAATTAATTAAATGAATTAATTTTCAGCAATCTTCTATATAACCCCATCCCCAAGGCATCCGTGGATTTTGTGTCTGTTTACTAATTGTCCAAGATCCGCAGCCTTATCTTAAAATTAGTTCACGGCAAAGGGTTGCTCCATAATGCCCCATTCCTTTGCCAGTGAATTTCACAGAAAATGCTTCTCAGGCACAGCCCCATGTGAAAAGTGGAACAGTCAGGAGTCTCGACAAAAAACTGCCTGAACATGCATATTTTATGCATACAGTCGCTGCCAGAATGTCAACACAAAAGTCCGTCATGAAAAATACAGTTCATCGTCGATAGAAGCAGCAGCAACTAGAAAACCAACAGCCAGACATTAGGCAAACCCAGTTTTAGTTCAGCAATCGGCGGCCACCATTTTTCTGAACATGCAGTTCATGTCACAAACAACTGCGGACAGATGTAAAAACATTCCACTCGACACCCACAGCTCACAGTGTTGCTCTGCGCACTCAACTCAGTAGCAGAGCGACGGAACCATGCACTACCCGTCAAACATGAGAAAACTATGTAAGCAACCTCAGTTACAAGCATAAACACTCCAGAGGCTCAACCACCTGCCTAATCTCCATGTTGGACCTGAAGTATGTTAACATTGGTCCTATGTAACATGTAAAAAAAACTCTTTTTCTAACTTTTATTGCATAAAACGTTCTTCATTTGATAGAATGCAGTTTTTTCTTGTCCTATTCTGTTGTTTATCTCTGTGATGCATCTTCCATCTAATGTGCCTCATCATCATCAAGTGCCGTGCCGGCTGGCATAGGCGTTCATGGCTCTCCATAGATCTCGGTCTTTGGTTTTCTGGATCAACTCTGCTGCTGATATTCCTCCATGCCACCGTCTCAATCCATCCAGCATCACTTCTCTTGGTCTACCTCTGCCTCTCTTCCCCTCGATCTTTCCAGTTGTTACGATGTTCTCCAATGCCTCTCTTCTCATCACATGACCGAAGAAAGCTGTTTGTCTCTGTCTTATTGTTGTATATAATGTTCTAGTTTAATTTCATTAGCCTGTTTCAGGCAGTCGTCGTTAGTTACTCTGGCAGTCCAAGGAATTCGCAACATTCGTCTCAGGAACCACATCTCTGTTGCTTCTAATTTCTTCTTAATTTGTTCATTTACATTCCAAGATTCACTGCCATACAGCAAAACTGGTTCTACATAGCATTTCATCACTCTCTTTCTTACATTCAGTGATAGTGACTTATTGCATAAGATACTCTTCATTTTCTGAAATGCGGCTTTTGCCTGCCCTATTCTGCTCCTAATCTCTGTTGTGCATCTTCCATCTGATGTTATAAATGCCCCTAGATATCTAAAATTATCAACTTGGTTAAGGATTTTCCCTTCTATTTCTATGTCACATTTTGGTGTCACCATTTTCTTTGATATTACCATTGTTACTGTTTTCTTGATATTCAAGGAGAGTCCTTTCCTTGCACTCTCTGTTACTACAACGTCTAATAATTGTTGTAGGTCTGTTGAATTATCCGCCACCAATACTGTGTCATCAGCATAGCGTATATTATTTATATTATAACCTCCAACTAGTATTCCTGGCATCTCTTTGATCTCTCTCATTATTACTTCGCTATACAGGGAGAAAAGATCTGGTGACAAGACACACCCTTGTCGTACTCCTAGCTTTATCTGTTCGTAACTACCCTCTTTATTTCCCATTTTAATTGCTGCTACTTGGTTCCAATAAACATTCTTTATTATTCTTAAATCTTTTCCATCAATGTTGATATCTTCCAACATTTTAATCAGTTCATCATGTTTTACTTTATCAAATGCCTTAGTATAATCTATGAAGCACAAATATATGTCTCTCTGTTTCTCTATTGACCTTTCTATTAGTGTCCGTAATGTATAAATTGCATTGTTTGTGCCCTTTCCTTCCACAAATCCATACTGTTCTTCACTAATTTCCATTTTTATTTTCTTTTTGGTTCTTCTCATTATGATTCTGAGTAGAAGCTTAGTGATATGGTTTATAAGGTTAATTGTACGAAAATCTTCACAATCAATTGCTCCTGGTCTTTTTGGTATAGCTATAAATACAGATTTCAGCATATCACTGGGTAAATATCCACTGCTGTAAATATCATTCAACATTTTGGTTAATATATCTACTCCAAATTCTCCCAATACTTCTAATTCTTCTATTGTGATTTCATCTGGCCCAGCTGTTTTTCCTTTCTTCATACGTTTCATAGCGTCAGCGACTTCTTCTTTCAGAATAGGTGGACCTTTTAAGTTACTATCTTCTGTTAATTCTTCCCTTTCTCCTTCATATAATTCACTTATATACTCATTCCACCTCTTCATTATAGCATCTTCCTCTAATATTATCTTTCCTGTTTTTGATTTCAAACACCCTGTATTTATTCTTATTTTTCTTCTTGTAAGCTCACTGATTTGTCTGTGCATATTTTTTGTATCTTTAATGGAATTTAATTCCATTTTTTTGCATTGCTCGTTTAACCAACTTTCTTTAGCCTTCCCACATTTATCTTTTATTTCTTTATTTATCTTAGCGTATTCTTGTTTGTCATTTTTACTCTGTTTTCTTTTGTCCATCAGTTTTAAGATATCTTCATTCATCCATTTTTTCTTAGCTATTTTGCCTCTCTCCGGTAATACTTCTTTGCTAGTTAGATGAATGGAGTCCCTTAACATTTCCCATTGTTCATCTATACTCTGTATTTTAGTTATTGCATTGTACCTATTTTTCACAGTCACTCTGTATTGTTCTTGCATTTCTTTATCTATTTTCAGAACCTCTTTATTAAGTCTCATGTTCTTAACCATTTTTTTCCCTCTCTTTAATCTTACTTTTATTTGTCCACATAGGGGTACATGATCACTATTACAGTCAGCACCAGGCATTGTCTTTACATTACTTAAAGCATTTCTAAATCTTTTATTAATTAGTATGTAGTCAATTTGGTTGCGTATTTTCTTATCAGGGCTTATCCATGTGTACAGTCGTCTTTTATGGTGCTTAAACCATGTGTTTCCAATTATCATATCATTGATATTTGCCCATTCTATTAGCTTTTCCCCTCTTTCATTTCTTGTACCTAAACCATAATTCCCCACTACATCCTCCATTTTTCCCTTTCCTATTTTTGCATTAAAATCACCAAGTATTATCTTTATTTCTTGTGATCCAATTTGAGCCATCGCCATTTCTATTTCGTCGTAAAAGTGTTGTATTTCTTCCTCACTACTGCTTGCTGTTGGTGCATATACTTGTATAATATTTATGTCTATTGGTTTGCCTTTGATTTTTACCATAATAACTCTATCTGAAATACACCAGTATCCATTAATTGACTTGGCTGTTTTTTCGTCTAATATTTTTCCTACACCTTTTTCATGTGTATCCCCTCCAGAATAAATTATTGTGTGATTGTCAGCTATAATTTTGCCCGATCCTTTCCATCTCATCTCACTAACGCCTAGTATATTCATTTTCATGCTATCCATCTCTCTTAGAACATTGGTCAACTTTCCTAGCTCATTTAATGTCCTAACATTCCATGTTCCTACTCTAAATTTATTTATTTTAGTTAAGATTTTGCCATCAGTAGCTGGATGACGGTCTGGTGTCACCTGTGGCTCATGACTGTCCCTACCGGACGAGGATGCCCTAAGACAGCCATTAACGTCATTCACTAACTTTGATGTTTTGCCATGAAGTCTTGGGAAGATAATGTGGTGGTTTCCCCTTGCCTTCCACATTCACATGGTGGTCTTTTACCTCTGCCTTTGACAGCCATTTCCGACTGTAAGGACAAGTGAGTGCCCTGCTCTGCTCAGCTGCAGAGTTGTCCACTTATTCCAATGGATACTCGGTCCCCAGAGCTGTGTTAGCCACACCGTAGTGTTTCCATCCTCTACCGCGGGGAGGTGCAGTTGGGATTTTCCCTTCATAAAGTTGTGGTCTATGACCAAAACTCTCCAGTACTTATAATGTGCCTAGATATCTGAATTTCTGCACCAAAATAAAGTCATTTACTATTAACTGCACATTTAGACACCATCTGTTTCTTTCATGTCACCATAACTTCTGACTTTCTATTATTCAAGCTAAGGCCCATTTGTTCACTTTACACAATGACTGTATCTATCATTTCCTGTAGTTCCTTCTGATTTGTTGCTATCAAGAAGATGTAATCAGCCTAATGCAAGTTATTTATATTGTGTCCACCAACTAGGAACCTTGGCATATTTTCTGTAGATCTAATTATATGTTTACTGTACAATGACAACAAATCAGAAGACACACTGAAATATTCCTACCAGGTTGCTGTTTGCTGCCAATATATATTCTTTATTATTCGCAGATCTTTGCCATCATTTTTCAGTTGCTTTAGTAATTTTATTATTTCATCATGTTTCACATTGTCAAATGCGTGTGTGTAGTCTATAAAGCCTAAGTACATATCTTTTTTTTTTACTTCTATAGCTCTTTCAAATAGTGTCCTGAGAATATATATAGCATTGTTTGGCCCTTTCCCTCCACAAATCCTCACTGTTCATCACTATTGTATGGTTTATCTTGTTCCTTATTCTGTTCATAATTATTCTCAGTAACAGCTTTGTCATGTGACAGATAAGACTTTTTAGTATGTGTCACGGCGTGATTATGTTTGTTATTTGATTAATAAATCCTCGCCGTGATTGTATTATTCTTTGGCTCGTTCGTATTTGTAGGACACCTATAGTTGTGTTTAGACTTACTTCCTCAAGTAGTTGGTTACACCACAACATTATATCAGGACTGCACATTGGAATTATTAATTTAAGTAAATTGACTGGTTACTGTTGTGTTCACACTTTCAATTCCTTCACTGCCATACCAAGAGTCACAGAGTGAGATATATAGACTTGAAATAACTCATAGTTTTCATCTTCTATTACACCGCATTTATAAAACAATTCAGTATCACACTATAAATCATAACTAACTATTAACACAAGTGGCAATATGGGTGTGCCATTGCTGATCCACGAAATTAGACTTGTCCAGCTTGGAGACGCCTGAAGGTGACACGGCACCTGGCTTGTGTTTTTTTCCCCACACCGTAATGCGTGAGTGTGATTTGTAATCACCTTTAAGTCATGACCCATCACTTGTGCGTATATCTGGGCCATGACAGTAGTATTATACTTGGATTTTGAATCGTATTTGAGGAGTCCCTGTTCATAATATCCAACGCTTTTCCTTATATAAGCTTGGTACTGCTTATTCGATGACGTTACAAACTGGAACTTCAATTATTGATTCTTTCTTTTTCGGTCTTTATAATTATATCAAATCAAGTCAGTTTTAGCGATGCCAGTCATGGACATATAGAATTATGAACCATGCTAGAGTTCAAAGCTGGTCATTGGTGTAGAGTATAAAATCGAATAGGGTGGTCAGGTGAGATGACTGTTAAGTAGTTCGATTGAGTGGGGGTGTCGATTTATTGATTGTTTTCTTCATCTGTGGTCATTTTCAGTGGTGTTGGAAGTGATAGGTGATGATGTCACCTCATTTATTGATTTTTTTTCTCCTTTTTCGTACATAAGAATTATATCGAATCAAGCTAGTCTTAATGATGCCAATAATGGACATCTAGCAGTATAGACTACAATTGAGTTCAAAGCTGGTCATTGATGTGGAGTATAAAATCGATCAAGGCAGATGACCGGTAAGTAGTTGGGTGGGGTGGGTTTCTTTTCCCTCGTTTTATTGATTTTGTGCGTGTCTTCTGGTGTCTTGAAAAATGACTGCCTTTTGTTAGTGTGAGAAAATTGATTCCTCCCACTCATTTTTAGGTCTCAGTGCACAATTTGACAATGAAAATATCATCATCGTAATTCTTCTTGATTAGATATCTGTAGTGTTATAATGTTAAGAGCAATTTTGTGTGTATCTTTTTTGTGCCATTGGGTATTGTGTTGAGAAATATTGCTTTGTAAATATATGTTTATTTGCCTGTGTGTACATGTATTAATTAGTTGATTGTTATATGTGTGGGTGGGACTGTTGGGCATGTATAGTAAATGTGTTCTTCTGGCTCTTATGTGTTACTTCTGCGGGTAGTTAATTATGCTGTCCACATGCCTGATTCTAAGTGCTTGTATCTTTGTTTGTATGTCTTGTAGTGATATTCCGCTGTGTTTCTTTTGTTGTATGAGTGTTATCTGTTGTATGCTGTGTAATGAGTTGGTGGAAATGAAATGTCTGATGTGTTTGTTTATGTCTGTGATTGTCTGTTTTGGAGTTTGTAACACTGTAGCGAAATATATCTTCTTAGGAATAATGAAGTTGTTTACAAATGTGCTTCTTCCTAAAAGTGTTGATGTCTTTGTAGGTTTCTTTGGATTTGTCGTTTTCTTTTGTGTTGGTTTCTTTGTGCCTCATTTGTAATTTTGGTTTCTTTTTCCATTACAGTGGATGTCGCTTCCTATTGTTCTGTCCATTACAGTGGCTGTGCCGGTGTCTTTCATTACATTGATATCAGTCTTTGTGTTGGTTTCTTTGGAGTTGTGTGTTTTGTTTGTTTGTTTGTTGTTTTTTTTTTTGGGGGGGGGGGGTGGTTACTTTTGTTGTACTGTGTTTAGGAAGATTGCTTTGTATATCTCAGTTTTCTTATTTGTGTCCATCTCACGGAAATCGGATCTTTTAATGTGTCATCTTCAGGGTCACTCTCCCACTTAAATCTCCAATATTTTCCATCCTCCATATCAAACTATCTTCAATGAAGTGGCTGGTGTGACAGGTGTACCTAGAAATTTGTTCCTAGGTTGTATCGTCACAGGGTGAGTTGGCGAACCTGTAGACTGAGGTCCATAGGACGACGACCTTTATCAAATCCTGCGCCAGACAGGCCAGGACCGGGAAATGGGATGAGTTCTGCATGAAGGTGTGCTCCAAGCGATCTCTCACGACATTCTGGCGCCTCCATAAGTGCATGAACGGTGCTGCACAATGGAGGGATATTACAGACCTTCAAGGGACAGACCTCACATGGAAAAAGTCGGATGCGGATAAAGGAAAGGCCCTCCTTGCACGCTACATAGAACAGACTGATCAGAAAGACGAGCCCGCCAGACAGAGGACCACAACGACACTCTCTCAGTTGTGTGAGGAGGCCGGGACGTGTGAAGAATATGTAATCCCCGCTGAGGCATTACGCGCAATGCTCAAGAAATCACCCAACACTGCACCAGCCCAGACGGCGTTCGATATGGCGACCTACAGATGTCAGATGATTACATGGAAGAACTGGCCAGAGAATTTAACACCAGTATCCAAAGGGGCCTGGTCAAGGAGTAATGGCTATACAGCTACTTGTTACCACTGCCAAAACCTAACAAAGACCATTCCAAGATATGCTGCTACAGAATCATAATGATGCAGAAAACTGCTGGCAAGCTACTGGAGAAAATTGTAGCACACAGACTTGCTCGTGATTTGGAACAACTCGGCTGCTTCCCGCCCACACTTGGAGGATACAGATGCAACAAAGAGTTATGGCTAAATGCGGCGGTCTTTGCACAAGACGTTTATGAAGGGTTTCAGAGCAGAGAAGAAATATTTGCGGCTGCCATGCAATAAAGTATCCTTCGCGCACTAGATGCAAACCCTTCTGAGACTGAAAGTGTACCCTCACCTTATACGATGGATAGCTGCAGTCCTGTTCCAGAGGAAGGTGGTGCTAAGATGTGGAAGTTGGTCTTCTGAGCCGACAACGATATGTCCAGGATTGCTGCAGGGTTCACCACTGTCACCAGTACTATTCAACGTGTATACAGTGCCGATCACTGAACAATGGTTGGACGGGAGGGGTAGGACTCTGTCATTTACTGACGACATTCTTGTGTATCGACAGGGTAGAGATAGACAGGCGGTTGCCAATAGTATGCAGGGCGAACTAGATCGAATTTCCTCATGGTGTGCTGATGCCGCTGCTCTTGTCAACCTTGCAAAGGCATCGGTTACATGGTTCTCCCTAAACAACCATATTGTGAAAACAGACCTGTCGGCAGTGAGGATGGATGGGAGTATTTCGAGTAGAACCCAGTCAATGACATATCTTGGCGTGAGTTTCATTGTAGCCTGTCATTCAGAGTTCATGTTGATTATGTCATGACGAAAGCTCGAAAAGGTTTGTCAGCAATGAGAGTCATGGCAACTGCCAATATTGAGCAAAACCTTTTAATTCTTCTATTCCAAGGACTGGTACTTTCACCACTCGATTATGCCGTGGCCATCCTCACTGTCAGCCCTACACAGATTGGAAGACTTGAAAAGGTACAAAACAAATCCATGTGCATCATTTTGGGCTTCACGAGAGACAATAGCTCTGTAGCAATGATATACCTCCTTGACTTCCCGACCATGAACCACAGGATCAAGATTTGGAGAGCTCGCGCATACTTAAAAATAAGTGCAGATGAGCAGCACCCTCTGCGTGAGAATATATTCAGAGAAAAGGTTGAAAGACTAAAAAGGGGCAAATCATGGATGGGTCAGGCGGAAGATGTCATCAGACAGGTCTGCAGTCGTACCAGTATCAACCCCATCAAGGAATGGGTGCCTGCGCCTCTAGCTTTTAAGTGCACCTTCTCCTGCATTATCACACTTGACAGACGGTGCAGAGAACAGAACCCTGCCGCTGTCAATGCAGAGGTCTATGCGCTCATCAATTAACACTCTGACAACCCCGAAGTGCTCATCTATAAAGATGCATCTGTTGTTAAGCAGCAGAGAAGTGCGTGGGCATTTACAGTCCGTTCAGCGGGCCAAACCGTTCAAGAATCCAGTGGTGCCCAGTCCATGACCACGAGCAGCATGACGATGGAGGTGATGGCAGTAACACAGGCTTTCATATGGCTAGAATCACAGCATTATACCAACATGTGTGTGTGTACTAAGCGATTCAATTAGTATGATTCGAAAGGTCGATGCAGGATCTGTGCGTAGACAGTGGATTGATTTGCTGCGGAAGTATGTTGTCCGTAAGGTCACCATCTTCGTCCCTGGACATGTGGGAATCAAGGGAAATGAACGAGCTGATAAACTGGCTGGCTCTGCATCCCCTGCAGATGGCCAGCCCATGGATCGTGCCGATGTTAAGCAGTGATCAAAGTCCCATGCATGAAACTATAGATATGCAGAAACCGAAACAGCAACTGGAACTGACAACCACTGTAACGGACATAACCAAAACAGGTATATCTATAGTTTCATGCATGGGACTTTGATCAATGCTTTCTAAAACTCTGTTTACCAGATCTTTTCGACATTTGTGTCCTTTCGTATCAATATTTTTGCATTTTACTTTCTCAAAACTTTTAACCACACCTGCCATATTATCTTCAATTTTTCCACTTAGGGGTATTCTATTTATCGTCTGTAGTATGACTGTCAAATTAAGTAATGTTTCTCCATCAACTTTGTCATCACTTTCCAATTTTGACCCTCGCTAATATCTGTAAAGTTGCATTATGTATTGTATAAATTGGTTCCTAGGTTGTATCATTTTCTTTGATTGTGTCAGTTTAATTGTTTGTCTAACTGTTTGAGTTTCAGTGGTTGTCATTTTCAAAGGTTGTGTCGGTTTCCCAGTGTTTGTGTTAATTTCTTTTGTTATGTCAGGGTATTTCTCAGTGGTTGTCGATTTGTGTGTGTGTGTGGTTTTTTTTTTTTTAAATTTTTTTTACAATTTACTATGTAAGTTACTTTGGATGTTTTGATTTCTTTGGTTGTGTTACGATGTTTTTCAAAGTTTGTGTTGTTTTCTTTGGTTGTTTCAGTGCTTGCCATTTTCAGTATTTGTGTCATTTTTAGTGGTTGGTGATTTCTTGTATGTGTCTGTGTGTGCATGCGCGTGCGTGCGTGCGTTCGTGCAGTTTACTGTGTTGGTTACTTTGGTTGTGTCAGGGTGTTTTCTCGGTAGATATCGGTTTACTTATATTGTGTACGTTACATTAGTTGTGTAAGTTTATTTTGTATTGGTTTCTTTCTTTGTGTTGTCAGTGTCTCAGTATCAGTGGATGTGTTGCTTTCTCAGATTGTGTAAGTTTCACTGGTTCTTTTGCATCTCAGTGGTAATTTCAGATGCTTAGTGGATGTCCTTTGGTTCCGTCCGTTACTGTGGTTGTTTTGGTTTCTTTGATTGTATTGTATTGGTCTCATTGTTTGTGTTGGTTTCTTTGGTTGTAGTTGTTTGATTTTTTTATTTTTGGATTTATCGTTTTCTTTTATTTCTTAGGTTTTATTGTGTTTAGGAAGATTGATTTGTATATGTCAGTTTGTTTTATCTGTTTTATTTCACGATGATGTCCCTTAATATATAGGAGATATGGCTAATTAAAGAGTCATTTCCATTTACTTAATTCATTTCTTAATGTGATCGTGTATATTAAAGAGTCATTATCGTGAAATAATCTTAAACATTTGTGTTTATCACTTTTATTTCCTTTACATATAAAGGTTTCACTTCAAAATTTATTGTACATCTGTGGGAGTGTTGTAAAAGACAGATATCTCAAGCATTTTCTGGCTACAGTTAGTAGTACGCTAGCTGGTATTTGAGCCGTATTTCAGGATTGACTTCTAAGGATTGACCCCAATCCTTAGGATTAAGGTTAGGTGTTAGTGATGCTGTTAGGGTTAGGGTTTGTATCCGAACTGTCCGCCCGCCTCGGGGTATAATGCATCAATGTCGCAGCGTTGGGGTGTCCAGCGATTAGTGGCCACAAGGCCGGTCATTGACGAGTGCGGTGGTGGGGCTAGACGGTTCGAACCCTCGAGCCACGCCGGGTGTCATATGGAAATTGTAATAATTAGAAATTTAAATATGGTGGGTATATGCGCTGTAGTGGGTTGTAGTGGCTTATACATTATCAACATATAAATTACACCTCTTAAAACGAAAACCTTAATACAGTAAAGATGGCCGGTAGTAACGGTTGTAAGGGGTATGGCTTAGTTTTATTCGTTGTTAAGGGGTGGTTGAGTAGCTAGATAACTGTTTCGAAACACTATCATCATGCCGGTTACAACTCTTTAAATGAAAACCTTAAAAAAGTAAAGATGGCCGACAGTAAAGGTTGTCGTGGACGTGGCTTAGTGATATTAGTTGTTAATGGGTGGGTGAGTGGTGGGGTATCTAGATAAGTGCTTCCAAACACTAGCACCATACGGTATCAGATCCTTAAATGAAAACCTTAAAGAAAAAAGTAAAGATGGCCGCCGGTGTCCCTGTGGGAGCTGGGTTCGAATCCCAGTGGGGGAGGTCTAGTGGTAGAAGAAATATTGATTATGTTTTTGTTAAGTAGTTGTGATGGCGTTATTATCCATGCTATGTTTAGAAAAGTAGAGGTGGCGTGCAGGGGTGACGACTGTGTCTAGTTGGTACCCCAGACACCGTGGAAGTGACAGGTTCGAATCTCGGTACTTTGTCGTTGGTACGAGAACCAGTCGTCAACTTGTGGGGTATCTAGTTGGTCATACTGGTTAAGATTAGGATCGGTCTGTCCTTCCGTGTCGGCGTGGCCACAAGTCCCACCACCAATGAACAACACATGCATCAGATTTCACCCTTGTGCCTACACTTAACAAAATATAACATAACTATCAGAATACGATATACTCATAACTACAACAGCTGTTGCAAAAAATCAAAACTCATTCTCATAACGGCTAATCCAGGAAATTATCTTCACTGTAATGAACTAGGTCGGGTAATAATATTACTGATATCTCCGCCATTGCAAATAGTTTGCGATATTAATAAAAGACCATATAAATGTAGATACAGGATTAAGAGCTTAACACCTATAGTCGGGGCATCCAATCACAATATAACATAACTAAACAAGCAGAATACGATTGATGGTGTGTTGGGGTACAGTGCTTCCACCTCGGTTTCTTCCTTCTTTTTTTCTCTTGTCTTTATCTATATTGGCCGGGCGTAAACACTGTTAGCATTCCATTGGTGATGTGTAAGGGTTAGGGTTATAGTGCATTTCTCGGGCTATGGGTGGGCTGTTGTGGGATGGGGACACAGGGGTGGGGTGCAGGGTGTCGGCGCATGGGGGTGGAGCGAGGAGGTTTAAACTCACGAGCCACGACGAGTGTCAAAGGAAAACCATAATAAGTAAAAAGGTGAATATGGCGGGTATTTGGTATGTGGAGAATCGTAGTGGTTTATTCACTATCATCACACAGGTTACAAATGAAAACTTTAAAAAGATGAAGATAGCCGGTATTATTGATTTTAGTGGGTATGGCTTAGTGAAAGTCGGTGTTAATGGGTAGATAGCTGTTAGTAGTGAGCTGTAGAGAATCGTAGGGGTTTAAAACAACAGCATCATACGGGTTACAAATGAAAACCTTAAAAAGTAAAGATGGCCGGTATTACTGGTTGTAGTTGGCATGTCTTAGTATCATTCGTTGTTAAGGTGTGGTTGAGCGGGAAAGTAGCTAGATACGTGCTTCTGATCATTGCCAAAGGGTGGGTGAGTGGCACAGTGGCTAAATAAAGACGTCGGTTCCTCGCTAAGAGCCAGAGGAGTTGCTAGATAAAGGCTCCAGGTCGTGGTTAAGGGGTAGGTGAGAATAGGAATAGCTAGATAACTGCTTTCGATCATTGTTAAGAAATGGGCGAGGGGCGGGGTGGTTAGATAATTACCTTCGTTTTTGGTAAGAGCCAGGGTGATCGAGCGGAGGAATGGGTAAATGACGCATAATTGCGGCTTCGATCGTCAGAAGACCTAAGATATTTTCATTATGTCTATTGTAAAGTGGTCGACTGTTTATTATAATGGTGGTTACTATTAATATTATCTGTAGTGGATGGAACTTAAACACTATCATCATAACATTGGCACTGTGTTAGGGATACAAACCTCGACCTCGGACTGTGTGACGGTGTACATCCAGGACACGTGGGTAATGGCTACAGTCGGTCAAAGAGGTCATTGCTTCCAGTTGCAATCATAAAGATACAGACGATAACGTGAGTAATTGTTACATCCAGTCAAAGATGGCGGTGCATCCTGTTACATGTGTAAGAGTACAGCCGAGACAAATGGTTAAGAGGGATACTACAGAAAAAAGGTGTTCTGATGGATGTCGAACCAGGGGACCTAACTCGGGATGACCACCATGTACGGGAGTGATTCTGCCCCCTCGTCAACAGGGCACTTCACTTAATATACAGATAGAGCTAAGTATGGGTATAGGTTAGGTATAGGACATATATCGAGCTTACATCTTGCACGATAAAATTGTGATTTATTATTTTTAAATTTTCATTAAAATCTAATCGCACAAATTTAACCTTTTCCATTTCTAACACTGGTTTGTATTTATGTCTTTTAAGACAGAGTTTGTTAAGCTTGATGTATAGTTTAGGTTAGGATTAGGGTTAGTAAGAAAGAGTTTGTTGTGTTTGATGTGTATAATGCTCTATTTTCCTTATGCTCTTTTAGGCGATCCTCGTTTGTTACTCTGGTGGACCAAGAAATGGAATTCATTCGTCTCGGGAACCCAATCTGTGTTGTTTTTTCAAGTTCTTCCTAGGAGTGATGGTCGATGACCATATTCGTTGTATAGAATAGCGCCTAGTAGGTTAGGGGGACAGATGATTTATCTCCATTAGGTTGGAAAATCTACACAGTTAGCAGAAAATTGACTGTTCTGTAATCAAAGAGAATGTTAGTGTTATTTGGTATGAAACGTTGAAAGTCTGTTAGAAGATGTGGTAGAGGGTATTCAAGGGCTCACTAAGGCAGGCGTGGGTTTAAGAAAGGCCGACTTCATAACAGACACTCTTGGTTGGTTGCAGACTTGCCGCACTGAGTTTGAAGTGCAACAGCTAATCCAGAGCAACACACATCAAGGTGACATAGTCATCTACACCGATGGGTCAGTGGTGAGAAACAGACGTAGTGGCTGGGGCTTTATTGCAAAGGCTAATGAGCGAGTCATGAAAAAGGAGAGCCTGGCATATGAGACTACGATCTCCAGCATGAGAATGGAGGTGGAGGCAGTAACAGCGGCATTCCTGTGGCTAGGAGACTACTGCAACACACGTTGTCTTCATTCGGGATTCAAAGAATATGCTTAGCAAAGTGGAGAAAGGAATGTTTCGTGTGGAATGGCTCTCGTCGCTTCAGATGTCACAGATTGTGATAATTGTATGGATATTTTGCCCTGGTCATGCGTGTGTACGGGGGAATGAACAGGTTGATAGGCTAGCAGGAAATGCACCTCTTGGTGGTATCTTGCCTATGGACATGGGGGAGGTGGTCGTGCGCTTGTGGGACCAGGTGGGGAAGGCTGAGAAACAGATTGAGAACCCATATGTGGAAAGAATGAGATTGCGGAGGATCAGCAGGGGTTCTGGAAGAATCTCGAAACAGAGGGAAGACCAGGAGAACTTTTAATACGATAGCGGTGGGAACGGTTAGTAGTATGACTCTTCGCTGGCTGTTGAACGAGGGGACTGAGCACGTATGGAAATGTCCTGAGTGCAGTGATGTCGGTTCTTAACTCAACTCAACTCAATGCAGACTTGCAGCTATTGCGGATGTGAAATGCTAAAGTGAGCTAGGTGTGGATACCGTAAGACATGTTATTTTAGCTAGACTTCAAGAAAAACCCTTGTATTGTTGAGGGATGGAACAATGAAAGGTTAGTGTAGCAGACATTGTGGTATAGAAAGTTGAAGATGTCAGGCATAGGAAATGGCTCTTTGCTGACGAATACTCAGATGATATCTAAACTATCCCAGGTGGAGCCACAGACGACCTTGCCATAAATGTTGTTAACCGTCATGAGTATTTCATTGGAGCTCATTACAACGAAGGTTTGGAGTTCTTTGTGATGTGACATGGAAACGTTGTGAAGACTTCTACGAAAGACAGATATTTTTTATAGTAGAAAAAACCAAGAGTGTAGAGAGATGCATGCGTAGAATGTAAAAATTGTTCTTTAGCAGGTTCATTGGAATAGTAAGTTGAAGCTTTGGGTAGTGTAAAAGCGGGAAAGTGGTGACGGTGCTAATTATGTAGTGTGAATGTCCTGTCAGATACACGTTCGAGACACTCTTGACATACATACAGAAGATACATAACAGGTCTCTACGTGACTGGTTTGAGGAAGATATGGTAGGTTTGGTTGAAGGTTTTGACTCTGGTGACACCTGGTTAAATATACTTAGGAGAGTTGCAATACAAAGTGCCATAATGATCACCAAGAGTTTGGTTGTTGGTGGGAATCTATCTGATGACAGGTAGGTCAATGAAACATTATGGAATAGAGACTTTGTGAGACCCGTGAAGGTGTTGTAGTAAATAGAGTACGTTGAACAGAGAATTGTATCTGGTCGTGTGATACGCGGTTATGTTAAGAAGTCCCTTAGAAATAATATCATGTTGATAGAAAGTTCTTTAATATGGATACGTTTAGTGTTCCCATGGAGGAAACTTTTGATGACGATAGTGTGATGTGGAGAATTGGAGTTCGTGGTAGTAATATCTTTATTTGATACCTTAATAGTGTACTTATTGTATCCTTGATAATATGTTATGTGACTTCCTTGTATCCTTGTATGTCATAACAAAGTAAAACGTAACAGTGTACCTTGTGTATGTAACTATTAATTTGTTGATATAATGACAAAAAGAAATGCTTATGTTGCTGGCTATGTTAAATGTTGGTGTTAAACATCTGAAGTGTTTTAAAACACAGTTGTCATTGATCTATGAGAGCCCCTGATATGCGGTTGTCACATTTGGCTACCACATGTTCATACTTTCGTCGATATATTTCTTGATTTGGTCATTATTTTTTCTATCTTTGGTTAAAAGGTGTCTTCATTTGTGTAATATTTTTCTTCAGATGGCTAACATATTTCTTATTTTGACCATCATATTTCCTAGATTGGCTAACACTTTTCTTATTTCGGTTGACATATTTATATGTCTGGTTGAGATATTGTTTGCTTTGGTCACTATTTTCCCCATATTTGACTAGTATATGTTCTTACTTTTTATAAGTTGGTTGAGCTATTTATACGTTTGGCCAATATTTTTCCCATTTGGCAAACAATTTTTCCTCCTTTTTATAAGATAGGACGAGTTATTTATAAGTTTGGTTGAAATATCTCTTTTCATGGTCAATATCTTTCTCATTTGCTAACACATTTCCCTTTTTTTTTTTTTTTTTTTTTTTTTTTTTTTAAATAAATTTGGTCGATATATTTCTGTATTTGATCAATATTTCATTAGTTTGGCTAACAAATATTTCTACTTTGGTCGACATTTTTTCTCACTGTGGTTAATAATTTTCTTCATTTGGTTAACATATTTCCTACTTTGGTCGACATATTTTCCTATTGCTTGTTCATTTGGTCGAGATAGTTTGTAACTTGACCAATATTTTTCACATTTGGCTAACACATTTTCCTACTCTTTACGCGTTTCGACGAGTTATTTATAAGTTTAGCTGAAATATTTCTTTACATGGTCAATATTTTTCCCATTTGGTTAACACATTTTCCTACTTTTTATCACTTTGGTCGATATATTTCTGTATTTGGCCAACATTTTTATTAGTTTGACTAGCCCTTTTTTCCTACTTTTTATAAGGTTGGTTGAGATACTTCTTATTTTGACCAAGAGTTTTATTAGTTTGGCTAACAAATTTTCCTATTTTTTATATATTTGGTTGATATATTTCTGTATTTGGCCAATATTATTAATAATTTGGCTAACATGTTTTATTATTTGACTGTTAAAGTAATGCATAGGTTCTGTACTTTTGTCTGGATGTGAAAGTGGCAATGAGCCGACACACTGAATAACATATATTGGCCTTGGAAATGGGTTTCTGGGGAAAGATGCAAAGACCCTTTTGGCCAGACAGAAGAGCTAATGCAAGTGTAAATGTCTGCTCTGGGATAACTTAGCTGGTCAGGACAGCGGACATGTGATATGTCATGTTACATGAGACACCTAAGATTGAGCCGGGGGAAGCTTGTTGTGTTCTCGTGTAATATTATACAGTTGATAAAAGGCGCTAAACAATCGTCAGTGTATTACCCGCTAGCTGTTAAGTAAAAGGTACGCCTTCCCCCGACTGGCATCGGTGATCACATCTCTCTTCTATGACTACGAGAAAGGCTTAGTCGGACACTGTGATGACCTGGTTATAGTTGTGTAGTCTATGTTCGAAACTGCCTTGTGGTGTATAGACGCCTTGGTAGTAGTAGTTGCATGTCCTTTACTGTTACTTTGTGACAATAGGACGACACGGCCATAGAAAAGAGAGAGATAAGAGAGATCGTTTTAAGCTTCCGACGCCCTGTTGACGAAGGGGCAGAATCACTCCCGTACATGGTGGTCATCCCGAGTTAGGTCCCCTGGTTCGACAGCCAACAGAACACCTTTTTTTCTGTAGTATCCCTCTTAACCACGTGTCTCTTCTGTACTCTTACACATTTGACAGGATGCACAGCCATCTTTGACTGGATGTAACAATTACCCACTTTTTCGTCTGTAAGTTTATGATTGCAACTGGAAGCAATGACCCCTTTGACCGACTGTAGCCATTACCCACGTGTCCTGGATGTACACCGTCACACAGTCCGAGGTCGAGGTTTGTATCCCTAACACAGAACCAATTTTATGATGATAGTGTTTAAGTCCCATCCACTACAGATAATAGTAACCACCATTATAATAAACAGTCGACCACTTTACAATAGACATAATGAAAATATCTTAGGTCTTCTGACGATCGAAGCCGCAATTATGCGTTAAATTTATCGGTGATAGACCTCCATGCCTACATTTACTCATTCCTCCACTTGATCACCCTGGCTCTTACCAAGGAACGAAGTTAATCATCTAACCACTCTGCCCTTCGCCCATCTCTTAACAATGATCGAAAGCAGTTATCTAGCTATTTCTATACTCACCTACCCCTTAACCACGACCAGGAGCCTTTATCTAGCAACTCCTCTGTCTCTTAGCAAAGAACCGACGTCTTTATTTAGCCACTCCGCCACTCGCCCAATGATCAGAAGCACATATCTAACTACTTTCCCGCTCAACCACACCTTAACAACGAATGATACTAAGACATGCCAACTACAACTAGTAATACCGGCCATCTTTACTTTTAAGGTTTTCATTTGTAACCCGTATGATGATAGTGAATAAACCACTACGATTCTCTACATACCATACACCTGCCATATTTACCTTTTTACTTATTACGGTTTTCCTTTGACACTCGTCATGGCTCGTAAGTTTAAACCCCCTCGCTCCACCCCCATGCGCCAAAACCCCGCACTTTACCTCTGTACCCCCACCCCACAACCACCCGCCCCTAGACCAGCCCGATAAATGCACTGTAACCCTAACCCTTACACATTACCAATGGAATGCTAATAATGTTTATGCCCGGCCAATATAGATAAAGACAAGAGAAAAAAAGAAGCAAGAAACCGAGAAGGAAGAGCACTGTACAACACACCCATCAATCGTATTCTGCTTGTTTAGTTATGTTATATTTTGATTGGATGCCCCGATAATAGGTGTTAAGCTCTTAATCCCGTATCTACATTTATATGGTCTTTTTTATTAATATCGCAAATTATTTGCAATGGCGGAGATATCGGTAATATTATTACCCCACCTATTTCATTACAGTGAAGATAATCCCCTGGATTAGCCGTTATGAGAATGAGTATTGAGTTTTTGCAACAGCTGTTTTAGTTATGAGTATATCGTATTCTGATAGTTATGTTATATTTTGTTAAGTGTAGGCACAATGGTGAAGTCTGATGCATGTGTTGTTCATTGATTGTGGGACTTGTGGCCGTGGCAACATGGAAGGACAGACCGGTCCAAATTCTAACCCGTATGACCAACTAGACACCCCACAAGCTGATGACTGGTTCTTTTATCAATGACAAAGTACCGAGATTCGAACCTGTCACTTCCACGGTGTCTGGGGTACCAACTAAACTAGATAATATCGCCATCACAACTACTTAACAAAAACACAATCAATATTTCTTCTACCACTAGACCTCCCCACTGGGATTTGAACCCGACGCCCACAGGGACACCGGAGGCCATCTTTACTTTTTTCTTTAAGGTTTTCATTAAAGTATCTGATACCGTATGGTGTATTATAGTGTAGAGATGTTACCCACAGGTTAGAAGGCACGTGATGATCGTACAGCACACAAGTATCCGTTGTTTAGAACATTCTTTATTAGTCGAATCGTTCAACTACAGCATAATGATGTTATGCTCAAATTCTGATGTTTACATGTTTTCCTACTTCCCTGCTAGCTGGAACCCAAGTGACGTGTGTGCCAGCCTAGATACACTTCTTCATTCGTGCACACACGTTCACTAGCTATGGTTTTCCCACTAGTCAAGGAATGCGCAGCATTCCTTAACTATTTACTCCTAAGCTACTCCCTTTACTGTTACAGGTGCTAGTGTTTGGAAGCACTTATCTATATACCCCACCACTCATCCACCCATTAACAACAAATATCACTAAGCCATACCCACTACAACCAGTACTAACCACCATCTTTACTTTTTTAAGGTTGTCATTTGAAGAGCTCTAACCGATATTATGATAGTGTTCGGTAGCACTTACCTAGCTACTCGGCCACTCAACCACCCCTTAACAACGAATAAAACTAAGCCACACCCACTACAGCCTTTACTGTCGGTCATCTTTACTTTTTTAAGGTTTTCATTTGAAGAGTTGTAACCGGTATGATGATAGTGTTTCGAAGCAGTTATCTAGCTACACGGCCACTCAACCACCCCTTAACCCCTTAACAACGAATAAAACTAAGCCATACCCCTTACAACCGTTACTACCGGCCATCTTTACTGTATAAAGGTTTTCATTTGAAGAGGTGTAATCTATATGATGATAGTGTATAAGCTACTACGACCCACTACAGCGCATATACCCGCCATATTTACATTTGTAATTATTACAATTTTCATATGACATCCGGCGCTGCTCGAGGGTTCGAACTGTCTAGCCCCACCACCCGCACTCGTCAATGACCGCCTTATGGCCACTAATCGCTGGACACACGGACACTGCGACATTGATGCATTATACCCCGAGGCAGGCGGACAATTCGGATACAAACCCTAACCCTAACCCTAACAGCAACACTAACCCTAATCCCTAAACCCTAACCCTAATCCTAATCCTAAGGTTTGGGGTCAATCCTTAGAAGTCAATCCTTAAATACGGCTCAAATACCAGCTAGCGTACTACTGCAGTTCAATAGAAGAAATATTACAAGAATTCAATAAATGTAATGAAATACTAGAAGAACACATAATCAAACAAGAGATGTGAAGTGGGAGAGTGATGCTGAGTGTCATCAAGCGATGCTACAGGCATTATGGGATAACTTCTCTCGCACCACACAAAAAGACTTGTCAGTCGTACGAGAGGAATTGAGTACACATTTTTATTGCCACTGGCTCTTACAATACATCAATGCACAAAACTGTCTCTAACGAACCACACATGAATACACAGAACTTCCTATCACTAGTCGTCCCTAGCCCTACTGCTAAATCTATCTACTCATCTAAAGAAATACGCATCGACTCTAAGCGATGTGTTCCCTACGAAGTCTGTCCCCAGTCTCACAATTCTCCGTGTGCTGATTACACAGTTCGCGGAAGGACCTTGTGCGCACTTCGGCTTTTGCGTGCTACATCATTCAACATGCTTAGAGTAGTAGCCTACTCTTGAGTTCTATTCTAGTTCTTGGTGTCTATCACGTTGGCGTGATTATACCGTGACCAGAGTGCTTACTCTCTGGTTGACACTTCCGTGTCTCATGAGAGAACTGTTTGACAGTTCCCCTCCCTACACCTACCCTGCCCTCGTGTTGGGGCACTGGGTTACCTCTAATCTACTTGAGGTAGACCACTCATTTAGGGTGGTCTTCCCTCCTATCTATTCTAGTCTTTGACACACACCCTCCCCTCCTGTGTTGCGTTACAAACTTTGACTCATGGTTGTGACGCAAGAGGTTTCTAAAAATTAGTGTATCTAATTTTTGTCAAAGACTACTTGGTTCTGGGTAACTCAATAGACCTCTACTGACTATTGTCACAATGTAGTATTACTTTACTTGGCTACTGGTGATCGCCACAAACTTGTCTGGTTGGCGTGAGCCCTCTTCTCAATCGCAATATTATATTTATCAGAGGTTTGTCTGAACCGGACCATTGTCTTATAAGACCTGCCCTCAAATAGCAAATTAACTCACTACCCATACAAAGTTGATTTTCTTTGGATCAACACACGAATTGCTTCATGTCCCCCATATAATATTAAACAACCCTTGCACAAGCTTTGTGCGAAAGGATTTACCTATCTCGCTTCCACGTGTAAAGTTATCTTTCACTGTTAAGTTAGTGTTTCGTTGTCTATTGTGTCCCCTGACCCGGAGTTATCTCCCATTGTTCTAAAAAATGTATGCACTTTACATGTTTGTTTTCCTGGTTGTTTTGCGTGTTTGGATGTAATTAATAAGATACTTTACCTTCTAACATGTGTGTCTGTCTATATTTTGTATGTAAGTTAGTTTTCAAGTGCCATAATCCGGTTAACTGTGGCCACAAACAAGTGTATAACACTAATTCGTGACTACGTTTCCGTCTTATGAGACTTAAAATACTTTCTCTAAGGTCTACACTAAATTACACATAACACATTCGAGACAGCATATTTCAACATTGAAAGTATACGCTTGACGCAGACAAATAATAAAAAGTCGCGTTGAGCGGCAGAAAAAATCCGCTGGTCGTTTTCACTCTCCATTGTATATTTTCCATTTTCTCTCACTTTCACACTTCTGTCACACATCTTTTATCCTCCCAATTATTTAAAAACCTTGAAGTGACACTGTACAAGTTTGGCTCAGTTTGAAAAGAATTGAGCTTAATGACTGTGCGTAACTTACTGCACTAGTCATGTATTTACAAAATATTTACATGGATGAAATAGGGTTGATTGTACCCTGATAATCCTAAACACTATATTCCACTGAAATACTAATACTAATTCTATAAATATATATATTCTAATTTGTTGCACAAACTTAACCTAATTTAAGGGAAGTAATCTAACTAACTAAAAAAAATGAGAATGATGTGAGATGAGTTATGTACCTTTCTGAAATAAGTAATGTGAAATGTAACAAAATTAATGGGTTATTTCACAAAAAGAAAAAAAAATGTTTTATTGAAAAAATATGATTGATAATTTTACTATACATTGTGTAAATGCTGTATGTTGAAATGTATAATCCTATAAGGTATAAACTAATTTTTATCCTAAATGATGAGGTTGTTAAAGTGTTTAACCAGATGGAATGCAATAATGTGAAATGAAATGAACTAAATGGTACTGTTCCTATCTAAACTTTTTATCTTAGTCTTTAATTAGCTGTTATTAAATTTAAAGTACTATCCTAAGTAAGTGGGTATATTTAGTGATTTATCTAAACTAAAAAAAAATCTATTATATTCTATAATTCTATTCTAAATCTCTATTAAAGTAACTAATCTAACTATAATTTAACACTATATTAAAAACATGTTATAATACATATCACAATAAATAAATATATATACATGGTATTCGATTACCTCAGGTTAGTGGTTGCCATAATGTTCAGAAATTGCTTTTGTTGGCACAGTTCATAGATACACATTTGTCCTGGGTATATTAAATACACTACACAGTCATACTTGTGTCATGGGTATTCTTCCACTCGTAGAGTCCGCTGGTGTCGTAGACGTGTATATTCGTGTCTGTTATTTACGCATTGTTCTGACACTGTTCTTCCATGCTTAACACAGTTGATTCACCGGCACACAAATGGAGCATAGTAAGTAACAAGCTGTCTATGAACACACGGTGATTCACATGTTCTTTGAGCACAGTTCTTATTCTGCTGTCTATGGACACATGGTGGTTCACTGTTCTTAGCACACAGTCCTGATTATAATGTCTATGTATTACATAGGATATTTTACACAGGTTATTTTAAGTGTACTAAATTACATCATCATAGACTACATTTTAATGTGGAGTATCAGGTATTTCTACCTCAGATGGTCGACTCAGGGTATCAGCAAGAATGTTGTCCCTACCCTTAATATGCTCTATACTAAAAGTATAATTTTGTAATATTAACGACCACCTGTAGATGCGGTCATTGCGATGTACCCCACTTTGTATGACCGTGATTGGGGAGTTGTCGGTCTGTACTACGAAGTGATTACCCGCTAGAAATCGATGTAACTTCCTTACTGAATAGATTACACTTAGGGCTTCCAACTCTGATATGGAATATCTGGACTCAGCAGGTGTGATCTTGCGGCTCACGTAGCAAATTGGATGGAAGATGCCATCATAAAACTGGCCTAGTACTGCAGCGATGGAAATCCTGCTGGCATCTGTCCTAAGATAATAAACGAGCCTAGGATTAGGCAAACGCAGAATTGGTACATTACTAAAAAGGAGTTTCAATTTTGATAATGCAGAAATTAATAATGCATCTTTGACATCTAATCTTACCGATGCTTTCAACACATTTGAAAATACACTCGTGATTTCAGCTAAGTTCGGTATGAACTTACTATAATAATTTACTAAACCCAAAAGGCTTCTGACCTGCTTCTTTGTTGTAGGCATGGTCAGGTTCATAATTTTTGTAACAATTCTATTGTCAGTTTTTAGTTGTCCTTGTGAAATGACATGACCCAAAAAATCAATTTCTTGTAGGCCCAATTCAACTTTGCTAGGTTTGACAGTGAGACCGAAGAGTCGCAACCTATCGAAGACATGTCTGAGTTTCAGTAAGTGTGTTGTCCAGTCATCTGTATGGACACAAATATCATCTATATATGTTACCGTATTCGTCACTCCATGTAGTAAATCTCTAGTTAGGCGTACGAAAGTGGCAGGAGCGTTACGAAGTCCGAAAGGAAGAAACCGCCACTCGTAAAGACCTAAAGGTGTTGAGAATGCAGTAAGATGGATGGATTGAGTCTGCATAGGGACCTGCCAATATCCCTTAGTAAGATCTACTTTAGAGAAGATTTTGGAGGTGGACATATCAAGAATAAGATCTTCGCAGGAAGGAATTGGTTCTGCGTCGATCTTAGTGACATTGTTGAGTTTTCTATAGTCCACACAGAGACGAATGGTGGAGTCTTTTTTCTTGACCAAGACGATTGGAAAGGAGTACTCAGATGTAGATTTCTGGATGATTCCACTAGCTTCTAAATTAAGAATTTCCTTATTTAGAATTTCTCTGTAGCTAAGTGGGATAGAGTACGGCCTGCATTTGATAGGCTTTGAGTCCGAAAGAAGGATGGAGTGCTCGATCCTGTCCGTCCTACCTGGAATGTCGGAAAATATGTCCTTATACTCCGTCACTAATTCTATTGTCTGTCGTCGTTGCTCTTCTGTTAGTCCCGGTTCTAGCCGTATAGCATCTAATGTCGCAGTCTTGTTTACAATTGGAACAGGTAGTTCCATGCCGTCGTCGTCTACCTGATTCAGTACGGTGGTGGTGCTAAGTGCGTTTTCTGTATGCTCACTAAGTGTATGCATATCGTCGGCCTTGCCAGTCTCGCTAACTAGTGTAGTTGCGTTATGTATGTCTGTCGTCTTATCAATAGGTGTGGGTGCATTATGTTCGTCTGTCTCTATCTCTGTCTCTTGTCGTGAAAAGTAGGGTTTCAACATGTTGATATGAAATATCTTTAAGTGTCCGTTTATCGATATTTCATAATCGACATCCGAAATTTTTCGTACCACTTTGAATGGACCTTGCCATGAGGTCAATAATACATTATGTTTGTCTGGGAGTAAAAGTAGTATGTTTTGATTTGGTTCAAGATTAATAGTATCTGCTCTGGTTGTTGCCTTAGCTGCATGTAATTTTTCCCATGCAGCTATTTCTTCGTTAGCTTCAATTGGGGCAAGCATCCCAAAATTAAATCCGTACAAGGGTTATCTAAAATAGCACATGTAAAGGTACCAGAAAGGAAAGGAGTGTTAATACGGGCTCTTGCCAGTGGGTAAATGTCGATATTACCCGAAAAAGTTCGGCATTTGACTGAGTCACCTGTATAATCATTCGGATTCACCAATTCCTTTCTAAGACCGATAAGAGTGCTCCCACTGTCAAGCAAACACTGGCATGGTATTTCGTTGACCAATGCATTGTGGAACACCAAATTGCCTCTGGAGGCTAATGCTGCATTTACACTCTCAGTGGAGAATGGTACTGTATGTCCACATTCTAATTTTCCGTCTGCATGAAATTGGTGACATCGCTCACAACTGTCAAAGATTAAAATATCGTTTACACAACAAACATCTTCAGATTGATTAAAAGGTAACTCATTCTCGACCTCGCACTCAGTCTCACTCCCACTATCAGAAGATGTATCAATTAACATTGTACTGTTGGCCTTCATTCTTTGGCGGCCTAGGCATTTACTGGAATAATGCCCGTAGCTAGAACAGAAGAAACATTTGACTGCACGCCTGTATGCATTTCTCTTGTTTTGTTGTTTCTTAATGACCATCTCAAGATGTGTTGGATAGTTTGGTGATTTATCACACATAGCATAAGTATCATGAAAAAGTTGGCAATACACACATTTAGGTAATTTTTGATCTTTCTTGTCGACTCTCTGAAATGGTTTTTTATTGCTACGATAGCTTTTCAGAGTCGATGTTTGATGTTTTAAAAATATCTCTATTTGAGGAAAAATATGCGGAGCCTTTCTTCTCGAATTGCTCTATAGTTTCGATGTCTGACTGCTGCAGGAATTTAGCGAAAGGAGATGGGATTGTGGATATGACTTTATCCATGGCTATTAAATTTTTAAGTTTTTCAAAGTCCTTTCCTATTTTTGCTGCACTAAGCCATCTATTCAGCACGCTTTGGACATTCGAGACATAATCGATGAAGGTCTCACTTGGTTTTGGTTTAATGTTAGAAAATTGCACTTGATACCCAGGGGGCATCAAGTAAAAAATGTTGCATTATCCTATCGTGAATGTACTGATAGTTAGATCTGAGATCAGTTGGTATTGATTCAATAACTTTAAGGGGCTCCCCACTGAGGTTTTTCATGTAGATCATGGCCCACATATCGATTGGTACTTGATGGTATTTCAGCTGATATTCGACATTTTCTGTCCAAGCTGATATGGAATCTTCTTTACAGAATGGCTTAATAATATGTTTGTATTTATTAAGTTTATTCTCTTCTTGCTGACTTTTTAGTTTTGTAGAGGGGATCTCTAAGTGTGAATCTACTTCCATACCTTTCATCTTTAATTGTGTCTCTGATTCAATCTGTATTTGTTTTTCTTTTACTCTTGCCATTTCATCTATTTCTCTTTGCTTTAACTCTCTCTCCTGGTCTAATTGTTTTTGCTTTAACTCTAATTCTTTTTGTTTAATCTCCTTATCTTGTTCTAACTGTTTCTGTTTAGTTTCTTCAGCTAATTGTGCCATTTCTTTTTGGTGTTGTCTCTCTTGTTCTCCGATCTCCTTCTGATGTTGTCTTTCTCGTGCACGTTCATCTCTCTCAGCATCTTTTATTTCTTTAAATTTTTGATCAGCATATTGCTCTAATTCCTTTCCTGTGTGTCCTAATTCCTTGCCTGCTTGTATGAAATCAGCTAAAGTTGACATGTTGTTGGATAATTAGCTAGAGTTGATAGGCACTCAAATATTTACTCATGTATATAAGATATGTTAAGTTTTTTTTAAATGCCTGTGTACAAAAAATATTATTAGATTACACCCTGAAAAAGAGATGCATTATTAATTATATTGCATTCAAAATAATTTGGGTATACTCATCTTAACAATCCAGAACTATCAGGTACAATCGTTTGGCACCTCAGGTACAATCGTTTGGCACCTCAACACACACCTTGTGTTACTCCTCTAAACAGCTCTTGTTATATCTGGTTTACAAGAGCATCAATAATTAACAATTTGTAAACGACATATGACTTTGACATTTGTTTGACATTTACAATTTACATGCCCCCGGACAACACAATGTGGTATATTTAATAATAAATGTCACTGTCCTGTCTTCGTTCTAATGTCTTCTACGTTCCCTAACTATTGCTGTTTAATTTATGAAAGTGCTGTGCAGACCGAATCTTATTTGCATACAGAAAGTAGTACCATCGTGACGGTAGAAAATAGAATATGTTTACAAATAAATAAATAAATGCTTTAAATAAATATAAAGAAAATAATAATGTTCAAATTAATAAATATATTCAATAAATAGCTTGTATAACCAAATAATATGTAATATAATTCAAAGATTCAGGCGAGCAGCCGCTTGGCGATTTGTAAACAATCTGTCGCTGATTGCAAATGGCGTAGGGCAGCTGTGTGTCAACCGCGATACGTCACAGGCGCAGCGCTATTTTTAGATTGGAAAAATCGATATTGTCGCCGTCTCATTATTTTGTGTATCGCTCCGCCGTGAATCATGTTTCGTAAATACACATAAATAAACACATAATTGTTGAAATAAATGATACCAAACTATAATAATAATACTTACAAATCAGAAGAAAACATGTTCATAAAGCACAAAACATTTTAATAAGCATAAATAAACGTTAATCGGTCACGATGGGCACAGCTCGCATCTTGTTCTAGTCTGCACACGCCATTTTCCACTGACACAAATTAAACCCTGTGATTAACTGACAGTAATACTATTTTAGAGCCGTGGGTGAGTGTTTTAGCTTGAACAATTGTCCAAGCCACACTTCTGACACCACTTTTCTCCTAGCCTGTCATCAAGCGATGCTACAGGCATTATGGGATAACTTCTCTCGTACCACACAAAAAGACTTGTCAGTCGTACGAGAGGAATTGAGTACACATTTTTATTGCCACTGGCTCTTACAATACATCAATGCACAAAACTGTCTCTAACGAACCACACATGAATACACAGAACTTCCTATCACTAGTCGTCCCTAGCCCTACTGCTAAATCTATCTACTCATCTAAAGAAATGCGCATCGACTCTAAGCGATGTGTTCCCTACGAAGTCTGTCCCCAGTCTCACAATTCTCCGCGTGCTGATTACACAGTACGCGAAAGGACCTTGTGCGCACTTCGGCTTTTGCGTGCTACATCATTCAACACGCTTAGAGTAGTAGCCTACTCTTGAGTTCTATTCTAGTTCTTGGTGTCTATCACGTTGGCGTGATTATACCGTGACCAGAGTGCTTACTCTCTGGTTGACACTTCCGTGTCTCATGAGAGAACTGTTTGACAGTTCCCCTCCCTACACCTACCCTGCCCTCGTGTTGGGGCACTGGGTTACCTCTAATCTACTTGAGGTAGACCACTCATTCAGGGTGGTCTTCCCTCCTATCTATTCTAGTCTTTGACACTGAGGATGACACATTAAAAGATACGACTTCCAAATGTGTGAGATGGGTGTATATATATATATATATATATATATATATATATATATATATATATATATATATATATATATATATATATATATAAGAAAACTGACACATACAAAGCAATCTTCCTAAACACATTTAAAAAAAAGAAAAAAAGAACCGACAACTCCAAAGAAACTTATACAACCAAAGAAACCAACATAAAGACTGATATCGATACAATCAAAGACACCTCCACAGCCACTGTAACGGAACCAAAGGGAGCAACATACACTGTAATTGACAAAGACACCGAAATTATCACTGAGACACAAAGACACCAACACAAAAGAAAACGACAAATCCAAAGAAACCTACAAAGACATAAAAAATGTTTGGAAGAAGCACATTTGTAAACACCTTCATCATTCCTAAGAAGATATATTTAGCTACAGTGTTACATCCCCCACACAGACATAAACAAACACATCAGACATGTCATTTTAACCAACACTTTACACAGCATACAACACAAAACACGCAACAATACACACGGCGGAATATCACTACAAGACATACAAACAAAGATTCAAGCACTCAGAGTCAGGCATACAGGCCACATCCTCAATCATCCAGACTAACACTCACTAGAATTATACTACACTGAAAATAAAATACACTGGCTTAGGGAAATAGACAACACAACACCGCATTATTACGGCACTTTTACCTCAATTCTACAGAACAAGTCAACGAACATTTAATACAACAGACAATCAAGCAGATATACAAATGCTTAGTGAATCAAAAGAGGATCATCATCATCATCATCAAGTGCCCTGCCAGCTGGTGTAGGCGTTCATGGCTCTCCACAGATCTCAGTCTTTGGTTTTCTGGATCAGCTCTGCTGCTGATATTCCTCCATGCCACCGTCTCAATCCATCCAGCATCAATCTCTTGGTCTGCCTCTGCCTCTATTCCCCTCGATCTTTCCAGTTGTCACGATGTTCTCCAATGCCTCTCTTCTTATCACATGACCGAAGAAAGATGTTTGTCTTTTTCTTATTGTTGTATATAACGTTCCAGTTTCATTAGCCATTTTCAGACAGTCGTTGTTAGTTACTCTGGCAGTCCAAGGAATTCGTAACATTCGTCTCAAAGAGGATAAATATAAAAAATCAGAACAACACATAACACATAAGCACATTATGATGGCATATTAACGCATTTCTGCAACACAAAAGCAGTACACGGAAATGAACACTTGTTACAAGAAACAACACAAGACATTCAAATACTTAGTGAAACAACACCACCACCATTACATAGGAGAATCAAAATATGATATAAATACTACAACTAATAGAAACACACACAATGAAGAAAACTGACATATACAACGCAATTTTCCTAACACACAACTAAAAAAGACAAATATTTCATTTTCACCAACACATTACAAAATCTATAACACAAAACACTCATACAAGAAAAGAAAGACGGTGAAATATCACTACAAGACATACAAACAAAGATACTTAGAATCAAGCCACATCATCAATCATCCAGACTAAAACTCTCTAGCATCATTGCAATTAGAATAACCGGCTTAGGGAAATAGGCAACATGACACCGTATTATTATGGCACACTACCCCAATTCTACAGAATATGTATACAAGCAATACAAGGCAGCGAACATTTAACATCACAGACAATCAAGCATTCATCATTGGCACCTTGCCCTCTTGACAGACAATAGTTTGTTACATTGTGCTTCAAAAAGGTAAAATAACTACAACCCATGGCGGTAGTGAATGTGACTGATGAAGGCCAATTCACGCTGTAAATGTTCGTCCACAGTGGATGTATGTGAACACATGATTATTTCCACCATCATGCACCATCATACGTCTCGCACGCTCGTTGTGTGACTTATCTGCAATTATTTTCTCCTTTGTCTTTATTCCATTTCTGATAATTGCCCTCCTTGCAACACGTTCAGCAGCAACTTGCTCCCAATGTGCATTATCAATGCCTGTATCAATCATATCCTGCTTACACACATCTGTGTATCATAGTAGAGGCCGACCCTGAGATCTTTTACCCATCTGTAATTCACCAAAGACGTTTTTCTTTGGTATTCTACAATCATCCATCCTCCTAATGTGTCCTATCCATCTACGTCTAAGAAGACTGAGCATGGAACAAACTGTCACACAACCTGATCTTTCCAAAACTTCACTATTTGTCATTTTGTCTTGCCACTTAATGCCTAGTATTCTTTGCAGACACCGCATATAAAAGCTGTTTAAACGTTTCTCTTGGTGTGAGTAAGCTAACCAGGCTTCACTGCCATAAAGAAGAGTACTAAGGACACAGGCTTGATAGACAAGGTCTTTAGTTTTGGCAGTAAGCTTCCCTTTTTTCCAGACTCCTTTTGTTAACCTGTTCATTGTTATTGCTGCCTTACCAATCCTGATATTGATTTCCTGATCTAGGGATAATTTGTTATTTACCTCTAATCCTAGATATGTAAAATGGTCTACTATCTCTAGTTCGGCGTCGTCAATAAAGATTGATGGTAGCCCAAGTGCACCTGTGACATAATCTGTGTCTTTTTGCTAATTGTTAAACCAAATTCAGAACAAGCAGTGGAGAATGCAAATAGTAGACGTTGTAATTCTTCCACAGAGTGCGTTGTAATTGCAGCATCATCTGCAAAAAGCAACTCTCTGATCGGTACCCTCCTAATTTTGGTCTTGGCCTTCAATCTCTGAAAATTATAGTCCGCCATCTGAGCGTGAGTGAATGTATATACCACCATCCTGATCTCGAAAGGCATATTTCAGTAGAAGTGAAAAGTATATTTCAAAGAGGGTGGGAGCTATTACACAATCTTGATTAACTCCACTCATGATTTCAAACTCTTCTGAAGGTTCACCATCTAACTTGATTATACCCTTCATGCCTGTGTGGAACGATTCCACAATGGACAGAATTGGTGGGCAGCCAATCTTCTTTAGTGCCTTGAACAGACCCTCACGACTGACCAAATCAAATGCCTTTGTGAGGTCGATGAATGCAATAAACAGTGGCTGGTTCTATTCACAGCATTTGTCGCAATGAGAATATCATATCAATGGTAGACCGGTTCTGTCGGAAGCCACACTGTGATTCGTGATAGACTTGATCTCCCAAGACTTGAAGTCTGCACAGAACAATTCTGACAAATACTTTCCCAACAAACCACAGAAGTGAGATACCCCTATATTTGTTAAGTCGCTCCGATCGCCCTTATTCTTGTACATGTTATGATGCTTGAATCTTTGAAATCCTGTGGGACTTGTTCTTCTCGCCACCGTAGCTCTATTAGCTGGTGGATCTGTAGAGTGAGTGTGTCTTGCCCACTCCTGATAACCTCCCATCCTTACCTGGAGCCTTGCCAGATTTCATCTCCTCATGTTCGTCTTGTACCTTGCGATGTCGAGGTGAAGTATAAACAGTGGGAGAGTGCCCGCTTATGGGCTTCATGTATCGATATTCCCCAGGACTCTGTTATTCCCTGCGTCCATCGTTTACATGGTCGGCCTCTTCCTCTGATTCCCTCTGGTCTGTACATCATTGCTTGTTGTGGTATACTGTTAGTTGGTAACCTACTTGCATGGCCAAACCATTTGACTTGCTGCCTTCTAATAAAATCTAGTGCAGCTATAACCCCCACTTTAGTCCTGATTTCTTCATTTCTGATTTTATCTCTTCTTGATACATTGAATATTCTTCTCAGGAATCTCATTTCTGTTGTGATTTTTCTTTTCTCTTTTTCTGTCATTATCCAGGTTTGGCATTGGTAACATAGAGTTGGTAGGAATATTGTGTTGTAAAGTGCTTTCTTAGTAGTTATACATGTTTGTTCTTTAGTATTGGTGCCATTTGTCCAATGAGTTGATTTGCCTTATTGCATCTATTTTCGATCTCGTCTTCTGAGTTGCCATTTGATGATATTATACTTCCTTGAAACTCTTTTCTTGTTTCAAGGGATGTTCGTTTAGGTGAATCGTTGTTGCTTTTTCTTCTTTAGTTATAGTCAATACCTCTGTTTTACTTGTGCTAATTTTCATGTTATGTTCCCTACACATTTCGTTTAGACTATTCATGTGGTCTTGTAGTTCAGCTTCTGATTTTGCTATTAGTGCTTGGTCGTCCGCAAACAAAAGTTCTCTAATGGTTAGATTTGCAAATGGTTCTTCTTCTGTGTTCTCGTCATGTGGTGTTCTTGCGGTCTCTGTTTGGCTGGTTTCTTTACATATGTTGTCTATATATGTTATAAACAAGAGAGGGGACAGGACACAAATGAAATTCAGGGCTTTGCTGACAGACATAATATGAAAAACTTCTACGACTCACTGAAAGCGGTCTATGGTCCTACATCACTAGGCATAGTTCCCCTCCTCAGTGCAGATGGGGAGGGGGGGGGGACATTGATCACCGATAAGAAAGAAATTTTTCAAAGCTGGGCAGAGCATTTCAGCAACATCTTAAATGCAACTTCCTTCTTCGATGATGAAACCATCAACTGCCTTCCTCAAGATCCTACCAATGAGGCACTTGATGACCTGCCAACCATAGTGGAAGTAAACAAAGCCATCCAGCAACTCTCCAGCGTCAAGGCACCTGGTCCTGACTCCATCCCAGCAGAGATATACAAGGCAGGTGGGCCGGTCCTAACAGAGCAGCTTCACCAAGTCTTTACAAACATATGGGTGAAGGAGACCATGCCACAAGATTTCAAGGACGCGTCAACCTTTACAAACGTAAAGGGAACGCCAATTCTGTGACAACCACCGAGGCATCTCCTTGCTTTCAATTGCAGGGAAGATACTCGCCAGAATTCTTCTCAATCGCCTCACAGCCCATCTCGATCAAGGTCTTCTTCCTGAGAGTCAGTGTGGCTTCAGAAAAGAACGTGGAACTGTTGCCATGATTTTCGCTGCAAGGCAGCTGCAAGGGAAATGTCAGGAACAGAACTGCGAAATGTTCTCCACTTTCATTGACCTTACCAAGGCTTTTGATACAGTCAGCAGAGAAGGACTGTGGAAGATTATGGCAAAATATGGCTGTCCACGAAAGTTTGTCCAAATAGTGCGGCTATTTCATGATGGCATGCAGGCAAGAGTACAGGAAAATGGCGAAGTGTCTGAACCCTTTCCTGTCACCAATGGAGTGAAGCAAGGATGTGTCCTGGCACCAACACTGTTCAGCCTCATGTTTTCAGCCATGCTGATGAATGCCTTCGAGAACGACGACATTGGAATAGACATCAACTACCGTATGGATGGAAAGTTATTCAATCTCAGAAGGCTGAAAGCTAAAACCAAAATTAACAGCGACACCGTCAGAGAGCTCCTGTTTGCTGATGATTGCGCTCTGTACACCAACTCAGAGGCGGACATGCAACATAATGTTTCAACTTTCTCACATGCCTGTGCCAACTTTGGGCTCAATATCAACTTGGAGAAGACTGTAGTTATGTACCAGCCAGCTCCAGGGAATAATCACACTGTACCGAATATCAAAGTGAATGATCATAGACTAAGTGTTGTGGACAAATTCACCTATCTTGGCAGCACTGTGTCACAAGCTGCCACAATTGATGACGAAGTGAATGCAAGAATCTCCAAGGCCAGTGCGGCCTTTGGCAGACTTTACAAGAATGTATGGGACAGAACTGGAATAAGCCTGCAAACAAAGCTAAAAAGTCTACAAAGCAGTTGTATTATCCACACTGCTAATATGCTTGTGAAACCTGGACTGTTTATCAGCGACACGCTAGGAAATTAAACCACTTCCACACAGTCTGCCTAAGGAAGCTACTGAAGATTAAATGGCAAGACAAGATTCCAGACACTGAAGTCCTAGAAAGAGCATCCATGCCCAGTATCCACACTCTACTGATGAAGAATCAGATTCGCTGGGCTGGTCACTTGACTCGCATGCCAGATCAAAGGCTCCCTAAACGAATTTTTTTACAGTGAACTGCGTTGTGGTAAACGCTCCCAAGGTGGCCAGAGGAAACGCTTTAAAGACACTCTGAAAATTTCACTGAAGGCTTTTGGAATTCATCATGACACCTGGGAGGCTGCAGCCAGAGACCGAAATTCGTGACGTGCATCATTACACAAGGGAGGCAACCAGGACTGCAAGAGCTGTGAAGAAAAGGCAGGACAGAAAAACCACTGCAGGAAATCCTCCTCCAGAAACGTCAAGCATTCCTTGCCCACATTGTCAAAGAACATTTCGAGCCAAAATAGGCCTTATCAGCCATCTTAGAACCCACGGCTCCATACCTTCAACCCCACTGGATGAAATGAATGGTCATCATCATTCTTGATGGACAAACAACATTTCTTAATGTTCTAGTCACCGTGATGAGCGCCCCAAAGCTGCCAATGACTCAGTTTAGCTCGTTTTGAGTCGTTGGAAGGTTTCATGATGAGAACAAGAGAATGACCGACCAAAACTGGTGTCGTAAGTTTCACAAACATTTATTCTGAACACTGTTGAACAACAAGCTCTACTGCACCACCAAGTTTTCACCCATCTTATTCTCTGGATGATACAAACATTGTATTCGCATACATGCAGAGCAACTTGCAGACACATAGGCATTCTTCCGAATAACGGGTCTAAATCGGGAGATAACTCTTATGTGTAAACAGTCCCCTTACAGGGCCTCACTAAGTCAAAGGCTAGTCATGTGACATAGTGACGTCATCCGAATAACGGGTCTAAATCGGGAGATAACTCTTATGTGTAAACAGTCCCCTTACAGGGCCTCACTGAGTCAAAGGCTAGTCACGTGACATAGTGACGTCATCGGGACATGTCTTTGACTTATTTTGTTAATTGTTTTAATTGTGTCTTCAGTAGCATAGTTCCGATTCCCCACCGGCGAATTTTTTTTCATTTTTTTTTCATTTTTCAGAAATTAATTAAGTGAAAGCAACAAGATAACTATGTACAAAGGCAGTTATTCGGCATTTTGACAAAATTAGCTAACTTACTGGTAACTGATAGTAATTATTTATTAAAGTAAGCCGTTGCAGTCTTACATTAGGTAAGGAACCTATGACGGGTCTAGCAGACCGGTAGGAAACAAGGACAGGCGATAGTCACAGGCGCTGGAGCTTCAATTAACCTTCTCCACAACGCCTAACGACATAAGTGGAAGACAACAACAACACCAACTTCTGGAATAAATGCCGTGATTGATTGTGATGTCCTGTAGAAGGCATCCAAACTAACTGTACCTTCTGAATCAATCAATCAATCATGTGCCATGCCGGAAAGCGTGGGCGGTCATGACTTGCCATTTCACTCGATCACCAGTGTCGTGGATTAGCTCATTGTTCCTGTCTCGTCCATGCCATGTGACCAAGCCATCCAGGTATTTTCCTCTCGGTCGTCCTCTTGGTCTGTTCCCTTCGATCTTGCCAGTTGTCACTAAGTTCTCCAATCCATTTATTCTCATAACATGTCCAAACAATTTTGACTGTCTACGTCTAATTTCTCTAATCAATTTACGATTGTCATTTGTCTCCTGTAGTACTTGGTCATTGGTTTTTCTGTCTGTCCATGGTATTCTTTGCATTTTCCTCAGAAACCACATTTCTGCAGCCATCAGATGTTTTTTGCTTGACTGCTCATTGTCCAAGTTTCACATCCATACCAAGGAACAGGCTTTATGTAGCCCCTCAACACTCATATTCTCATTTCAATTGACATCTTTTTATTGGTCAGAATGTTTTTCATCTTGCTAAAGGCTACTTTCGCCATGGTGATTCTTGTTCTAATTTCTTCAAGGCATCTCCCATCAGATGTTATGACTGTTCCAAGATAATTGTACCGATTCACTTGTTGAGAAGAATATTCCCATTTACTTGTATATTACATTGTGGTATTTCGTTCTTCCTAGTGACGACCATAATCTGTGTCTTCTTACAATTTAATTATAACCCCAGTTGCTCACTGTACAACAGCCGCATCTACTAATTGTTGTAGATCTTGTGCATTGTCTGCAATCAATACTGTATCATCTGCGTATCTAATTTATTGATGTTTCGTCCTCCAATGCTGATTCCATTTATATCTTCTACATTTCTGAAAATATTTTCACTGTATAGGGAAAAAAGATCTGGAGACATTACACATCCCTGCCTAACGCCTCTCTTAATAGGCTGATATTGTCCCACTTCATTATCAATCCTTATGGCAGCTTGTTGTTTCCAACATATGTTTTTTATAAGTCTAATGTATTTCCCATCAATTTGTAGATCTGCAAGCATATCCACCATGTTGACATGTCTAACTCTATCAAAAGCCTTTGTGTAGTCAATAAAGCAAAGATGAATATCCTTGTTTACTTCTATAGCACGTTCAATAGCTGTTCGCAGCATATACACAACATTTACTGTACCCTTTCCTTCTACAAACCCACATTGTTCTTCCCCTATTTCAGGTTGTATTTTCTTCCTAACTCTTTGCATGATAATTCGTAGCAAAATCTTTGTTATGTGACTCATTATACTAATTGTTCCATGTTGATCACATTCCAAGGCTCCCGATTTCTTTGGGATTGCAATAAATACAGAGTTACATAATTCAGAAGGTGTGTCTCCAGTATCATATAATGTGTTCAGCAGTCTGGTGACTTGATCTATTCCATATTCTTCTAAAGCTTTAATCATTTACCTTCTGAAACAAACATGAATTGTCGCCGGGTCTGTAGTGAAGGAGTTATGAATGCATTTCGTAATCTGCATACCATGTTCGAAATCTAGCTGCGGCGATTTTGAAACAGAAGGCCTTGTGTTGGTTTTCATACAAAGGTGTAAGTGCCGGTGGTTCAGAAAGAAATGGGAAACTACTTAACGTAAATGTACCCGGGAATTTATTTTTTTTAAACACATTCTGTTGATTTACCAAACCAAGCTATACATCACAGTGTCAGGATTAATTCATTGAAACATTTATCGACACGGAGATATCAAATATATCATGATAGGTTTATAGGATATCTGAATTTGTTGTTGTTGTTTGTTCGTTCGCTTTGAACGCAAGCATAGCCAATATACGTGCTACTACTAATAGCTGCCACTACTGGAGAGTGCACTGGACTGATATTTGCATGTGGATTATTGTTCCTATTATCATTGTCCCTCACCATCAGGTAAACCCACTCAGACTTCAGGCAGGGGCAGACTTGGGCATTCCCCGCACATGGCTGCTTAATTGTATAAGCTTCTACATTGGTGTGTTAGATTTGTACTCACTCCATATTGTTTAAGGATTTCTCACAGCTTGTTTGTATCTACTCTTGATTGCGAATAGAGATTTCGTTTATTCGCAATTTGATTGCGAATAAACTCTCCCAGAAAGAAATATTATTATGGCAGGCAGACCATCAGCTCCGACACAGATTAGCAATAATGTTCTACCAATTGATAAACTGGCAGCTGTAGATGTCAGACCTGGTGACTTATATACATTAATGAACAATAAACTACAGTGGCTGCAATGGCTTGCTACACACAGATTAATACGAAACACAGTAGAATGTTCACGTTGCCAACGTCCGATGTCATTAGTTTCGTGGTTGGAATGTTCTGACAGATTCTCGTGGCAGTGTCGTCAATGTAATAGTCGTTGCAGTGTACGAACAGGTTCGTTCTTTGCTTCTTGTGAACTCCCAACTGAAAAAGTTGTGATGATAATGTTTTATTGGTTGTTTGATGTGAAGTTGAAACATGTGATGTTTATCGAACGCTTGACATGCTGTGACACTATTGTCAACTACAATAAATATTTTCGGGTAGAATGTTACAACTGAGTGCCTGGCATAGAGATTACATACAATGAGGCAAAGAGGTTTATAAAAAGCACTTATAGAACTAAATGGGAATCAGAGCATCCAGGCCACCAGATGATGCATATTACAAACTCGACCGAAGAGAACACGTAGCAATCTTCAGACTCCGCACAGGACATAACAGGCTGAAATACCTCTTGTTCAATAAACAAAAATAGGAGATACCGATTAATATAATTGTGGAACTGGTAAAATGACAGCTAAATATTTGCTGCAGGAGTGCCCAATATATGCAGAACAGAGAAAGATATGTTTGCCCACATCTGCTTCATTTGAGAACAAGCTCTATGGAGATAACAAGCTCAAGTTGACTGCAGCTTACTTTAACTACATTCAGGTTGACATCTAAAGGTGCATGAAGAAGTACTTAGATTGCCACACATCATACCACAGGTATGTCGGTAACAAAAGCGTCCCAGAGGCATGAAATGGAATATTGCTTGGATAGCAATTCCATTACGTGGAAAGTCCGAATCGAAAGCTCACTGTGTGGATGTCATCTGCAGACTGCATTCTTCTGGTTTCCGGAGGAACAGCCTATGGTGAACGGAAGGCCTTATATACGGAAGTGAGGCTAAGCAGCCATGTGCAGGCCGTGATAACTCCTTGGGTGAGCCCAGTACCAGAGCGCCATGTTTCGGCTCTGCAATTATGGAAGCCTCCTTGGATGGCGGGGAATGCCCATGGTGTGCCCCTGCCTTCCTTTGAAGGCTGACCAGGATGTCTTTGGCTGTTCTAAATGAATCAGCTGGATGGGGGATAACACCACAACAGGGAGAGTGAAACGTCCTAGGAACCCCCGGGAAGGTTACCTGATCAAAAAATTCCCACAAAAGTCGGATGTGTCGGCCTAACGGCGCAAGAACGCAGCTCTGCTGTAAACAGGCACAACGCAATCACGTCCGGAAAAAAAAAACTCCGGATGAATGTAGAAGAAGAAGAAGAAGAAGAAGAAGAAGAAGAAGAAGAGAAGAAGAAGAGGAAGAAGAAAGGCTTTGACTGCAACTGATCTATATATATATATATATATATATATATATATATATATATATATATATATATATATATATATATATAAAAGAGACTGTATGTGTGTGGTTGGGGATGTATTGGATGCGTTCGATAACGGTACATCCTATTGAGATGAAATTTTCTACATGTCAAGGGAACGGGCTTGGTAGAATCAGCGGGGAAAGAAGACCCTGTTGAGCTTGACTCTAGTCCGACTTTGTGAAGACACATGAAGGGTGTAGCATAGGTGGGAGCGCAAGCGCAATTGAAATACCACTACTTTTATCGTTTCTTTACTTGTTCAGTCTCTCGGTAGAGATTTGTTCGCATCAGACGAGCAAATCTCCGGCGGGCCTATTCTCGCTGGTCGCGAGATCCGCACAGTGGAAGTATGGGAGATTTGCTTGCAAATAGACAGGCAATATCTCCTGCGGTAGCTATGGCGGACCTATTCCCGCTGGTCGCGGGGACCGCTATAAGTCAGGTGGGGAGTCTGACGATAGTGCACGCTTTACACAGGTCCGGACACTTGTGACTGACAGATGTGCGCGCCCTCACGGTCCGGGCTCGTACAAGGCCCTCATCTGTGGGACATGGCTGAACGTCTCTAAGCCGGGTCCCTTGGGTGTCAGGGTCTGGCCATAACTCGCCACCGGCTCGTGGTGGTGAGGTCTCGGTGGATTGACGCTGAGCCGCCAGCGTCTGCAGCCTACCTTGTGCCAGACGTATTGGTTACCCATTCCTCTGGAATACACAAGACTAGGCCGAGAGAGGGGTCATGTCGTTTGGGCATCACATGATCTCTGAAGCTCTGCCCAGACATTGTGATGGAATAGTGGCCACATTCCACTCACATACTTTAGTCTGTCAAGACTGAAAGGTGTCTACTATATATATATATATATATATATATATATATATATATATATATAAAAGAGACTGTATGTGTGTGGTTGGGGATGTATTGGATGCGTTCGATAACGGTACATCCTATTGAGATGAAATTTTCTACATGTCTTCCTTTCATTCCTGTGCAACCGACTAATAGTTTCTTAGTGTAAAATTGGCTACTTACTTACTAAAATTTCATTTTGTAATTACATGACTTAACATAAGAAATATTCTATAAAGGGACATAACTTTTAGTAGCATTGATATATCTTAGGTTAAGTCCCCTGGCTATAGATAGCTATATAAATAAATAGATACATAGATAGATAGATCTGACCCGATAGATAGAGAGGGTGGGATAGACGGAGTGAGAGACGGACGGGCAGGCAGGCAGACAGATAGACAGACAGACAGACAGCCGGGTCGACAGGCAGACAGTCGGGAACGGGAACTTATATGACTACTTATATGAATTAAATTAGATGCTCCCCACCAGGGACTGGGTGAAGCCGGGCCGGGTCAGACAGACAGACAGCCGGGTCTACAGACAGACTGACAGACAGTCGGGAACGGGAACTTATATGACTACTTATATGAATTAAATTAGATGCTCCCCACCAGGGACTGGGTGAAGCCGGGCTGGGTCAGACAGACAGATAGACAGACAGACAGACAGATAGTCGGGGACGGGAGCTTATATGACTACTTATATGAATTAAATTAGATGCTCCCCACCAGGAGCTGGGCGAAGCCGGGCCGGGTCAGACAGACAGATAGTCGGGAACGGGAGCTTATATGACTACTTATATTAATTAAATGAGATGCTCCCCACCAGGAGCTGGGCGAAGCCGGGCCGGGTCAGACAGACAGACAGACAGACAGACAGATAGATAGATAGATAGATAGATAGATAGATAGATAGATAGATAGATAGATAGATAGATCCCCACCAGGCCTGGGCGAAGCCGGGCCGGGTCAGCTAGTATATATATAAAATGCAATGTTTGTCTGTCTGTATGTTATTTATGCGTTCGCGAACGGTCCATCCGATTGAGATGAAATTTTCTACATGTTTTCTTCTCATTCCCGTGCAGCCAACTGTCATAGTGTGTTAGTGTACAAACAGTTATTTACTTAATAAAATTTAATATTTTAATTTACATTATAATTTATATATAGCGAGGGGACTTAACTTAAGAAAAGTTATATCAAGGGACATAACTTTTAATATCATTGCTATATATTTTATGTATAATTGTTGCATTGTTATCAAAGCTTTGTAAACTGTTTGTCTTCAGTTATTTACAGACATATGCGTTATAATATATAATGATAAAATCTATAAGCCATTTTAAAGTTTTCATAAAAATAATGCATCTATTTTAAATACGTGAAAATGTGCTAACTCATCTTTTTATTTCTCTTCAACATCGATACAGTCATCCCAGCATTTATTGGGTTTCCGTGATATCTTGGTAAGTTTACGTTCAGTAGTTTCAGATTGCCCTATTTAGTTATTGGGATGAAGATTGTTATCTTCCAATCTGTTCGCCATATTTCCGGGAACGGGAGCTTATCTGGGCGAAGCCGGGCCGGGTCGTCTTTTTTTTTTTTTGGGAACGGGAACGGGAGCAGGGGCCGAATATGAATTAAATGAGACGCTCCCTGCCAGGGGCTGGGTGACGCCGGGCCGGGCTTCTTTTTTTTTTTTGGGAACAGGAACAGGAGCAGGGACCACATATGAATTAAATGAGATGCTCCTCGCCAGGGGCTGGGCGAAGCCGGGCCGGGTCGTCTTTTTTTTTTTTTGGGAACGGGAGCAGGGACCGAATATGAATTAAATGAGACGCTACCCGCCAGGGGCTGGGCGAAGCCGGGTCGTCTTTTTTTTGGGGAAAGGGAACGGGAGCAGGGGCCAACTATGAATTAAATGAGACGCTCCCTGCCAGGGGCTGGGCGAAGCTGGGCCGGGCTTCTTTTTTGGGAATGGGAACGGGAGCAGGGGCCGAATATGAATTAAATGAGACGCTCCCCGCTAGGGGCTTGGCAAAGTAAGGCCGGGTCATCTTTTTGGGGAACGGGAGCAGGGGCCGAATATGAATTAAATGAGACGCTCCCCGCTAGGAGCTGGGCGAAGCCGGGCCGGGTCCTATGGATGGATGGATGGGTGGATGGATAGATAGACAGCAGGGCCGGATTGTTAGACAGACATACAGACAGACAGAAAGAGATAGACAGACAGACAGATAGAGAGAGGGGGGGTAGGTAGTCAGGCAGGCAGAGAGATAGATAGACAGTCAGACAGATAAGATAGATAATAGATAGATAAGATACATAGATAAGATAGATAAGATACATAGATAAGATAGATCGATCAATAGATAGATCGATAGATAGATAAGATAGATCGATAGATAGATAGATAGATCCCCGCAAGGGGCTGGGCGAAGCCGGGCCGGGTCAGCTAGTAAGAATATAAAATGAAACAAAAAGGTATCACAAGTTCAAAGAAACAACAAAGACAGGTTTGAAGTCACAGTCAACTCCCCAGATGTTTGTGTCTGTTCACAACCTAACCGTACCTCTGTGTTCCATTCTTCTTTTACTCCCCATCGGAGAGCCGAGTGATTAGTGAGTGTCGTCGTCATCGCACTCCAGATAGGTCTGCTATTAAACTCATCTGTTCGTCAGTCTCTGATGGCGTTTATGATGTCTGGCCCTTCTATTGCTCTTCCCACTTCGATATTCGCCAGACGGTCGGTTCGCTCGTTGCCTTTCACACCTGAGTGCCAGGTAGATAGATAAAAGTTAGCTGGACTAATTGGGACGCAAAGGTGTTTCCAAGGTACCAGGGCCGGGATCTATACTGGCCAAGAAATACTAACACGCCCTAGTCATGCGTTCTGGGCTACAGGTCCATTCGGGGTCCTGGCTAACGTAGTAGGATCGCTGATTCTTCCAAAGTCGGAGAGTATCTGCCTGCACGGCGAGGAACCACCAGTCTGCACACCAATAAGCCAGACATGGGACAGCAGATACTCATACGAACCTCAGGTCCTGTATGACATCACATTGAAGTTGGACAACAGGGTGTCTTCATCGGACATACAGGACTTCGTGCTGGAGTTCACAGCCAGCGAGCGCAAGCAAGCAAAGCAAGGTTGAGGACAAGCGAGCAAGAGGTAAACAACGATACAAGTGGGAAGATAACATCAAGAGATGGACGAACATCAGCCTGACAGAATGTAAAGTCAAGGCGAGAGACAGTGTTGGAGATCCATTGCAGCCAACCTTCATTGTGGAGACGGCTCCTGATTGATGATGATGATGATGGTGATGATGATGATGATGAGTCCGTATTTCGATTCTCTCAGTTCTATATTTTAGTTCGCAGCTATATTTTAGTTCGTAGCATAGAGACAGACAGTGTTGGAGATCCATTGCAGACAATCTTCATTGTGGAGATGGCTCCTAATTGATGATGATGATGATGATTAGTATTGGTACGTATTTCGATTCTCGCAGTTCTATATTTTAGTTGTAGCTGTATTTCAGTGTTGTTTTTTTTTATATCACACGTTGAGGCCCTGTAAGGGAGACTGTTTACACCTAAGAGTTAACTCCCGATTTAGACCTGTTATTTGGAAGAGTGCCCATATGTTTCTTTGTGAAGTACGTATCGTCCAGAGTGCCGTCAGGCCACTCTGTTCATCACTACACACTATCACTAAGTGAGAACGTCAACTACTTACAAATGGCATAACACGTAGAACTCCTGGCCTGTTTTCGTTGTGCTGCTGGGTCTGAAATCGATCGGTGGTGGACTTCATGTTGCGAATGTTAGCTGGTACTGGAATCTCCGATGTTTTTGTTAAACACACAGTTTGATCTTTTCTTCCACACTGTAGATTATTACTTGGTACATGATGTTCAGTTCTTCACATCTATTTGCTATACTGGAGATGGTGTTCTCTCTAGCACACTTTTCGGCTGGACTGACCTTTCTCGGCTTTCTTGTCACGAAGTCGGCTTTGTCACGTGGTAATCTTTAACCCGTGACTTGATTAATAATCGTGCCACGTCGTTCAGTCGTTGCTCCTACTTTTTCCTTTCAGTTAACACAGTTCATTGTTTACTCGTTAACTCTGTGTGGTCTTGTCAATCTGTATCTTCGCTGTCCATTAACTCTTTTATCAGCTTTTCGGAGCATGGCAGCGAGAGAAAGTATGTGAGTGTGTATGAAGTGAGAAATAGTGTGTGTGGAGAGAGAGAGTGGTTGAGAGACATAAGGAGGTGAAAAAAAGAGGGGGAACATGAGAGGAAGAAGAAGAAGAGAGAGATTGTGTGTGGAGTGAGTATGTGTGTGGAGTGAGTATGTGTGTGGATGAGAGAGCTTGTGTGTGTGGAATGAGAGAGCGTGTGTGTATGGAGTGAGAGAGTATGTGTGGAGAGAGAGAGTGATTGAAAGACATAAGGAGGTGAAAGAAGAGATGGAAAATAAGGGAGGAAGAAGAAGGAGAGAGAGATTGTGTGTGTGGAATTAGCGTGTGTGGTGTGAGAGTGAGTGTGGAGAGAGAGTGTGTGTGTGTGTAGAGATAGACAGACTGAGAGAGATGGTGTGTGGAGAGAGAAATAGACAAACAGAGAGAGAGAGGGAGAGAGAGAGTCACATAGACAGACAGAGAACAAAACTTCCATGAGACATAAGGAAGATAGGATAAATGCATGGTATAATAATATAATGATAATAATGCTAACATAATGTGACGCTGTTAATGAGAAAAACATTATTCAAGTATCGATGTTAATATAATAATATAACAGGAGAGAGGATAGCGTTGTAACACTAACATACCAGTTTTGTAATATCAGTGTTGACTAGAGATTTCCCCTTGGTAGACGCAGGTCTCTGATACAGCGCGAGTCTGTAGGACAGAGAACAACAAAATGTCACTATGCATTTCCAGAGAGAAAGATACAGACAGACAGCCAGTGAGGGGGAGAGAGACAGACAGCCAGAGAGAGAGAGAGAGAGAGAGAGAGAGAGAGAGCAGAAGAAGATGGTAGAGGGAGAGGTAAAGAGAATTGCGTTGCTTTATAACAGCGGTATGAGCGTCGGCTATTCTTAAAGCGATTACTAAAATTGTCTAGTTAATCACAAGAAGGCATGAAATGTTGACTATGACGTCCTGGTGTTTGTTAGCTTCACACGCCTGTGACAGAGGAAGGGTTACATTTAAATTGTAAGAAATACTTGCCTCCGAGCCAAAAGAAAGGCACCACAATGTGATATGCAATTGAGTCAGTACAATTATCTCGGAACAGTCATATCATCTGATACCTTGGAGAGATTAGCTGAACCAGCAACAATATAGACTGGCCTGTTACGCGGTGAAAGGTATAGAATATGAGGCGGGAATAAGAAAAAGGAGAGAGAGAAGAAGAAGGTAGAGGAAGAGGTAAAAAGAAACAACACTAAACAGCCAGAGAGAGAGGGGGAGAGAACAAAGGAGAAAAGTAGTCGAGCTATTGAAGAGAAAATGGCGAGAAGGACAAGAAGCGAGAGGGCGGTAAGAGAAAAATGTGAAAGTATTTCTTACCTGCGTGTAACGAAAAGTAACGCCATTGTTGACAATTTGATGATCTGTTTTTGGCAGGTCACTCGCTCGTAATGGTTTCAACAGTGGACTTATTGGCTATTTATACCACTCCAGTCACGCCCTTACACTTAAACGGTTACGTGCGAGGCCAGAGTCCACTCTGTCACATGATGTGACACAAACGATTCTTTTTATCTCACATTGTATAGGGCGATTCTCGCGTTATTATCTTCGAAGGTCAGTTGTGCCTGGGGCATTCCTGGTTATTAATTGTAAATATACAGGCTGTCGTTCTGTGTCATTTCGCGCTCGTTATTTCCAGTAAGTATCCATTTTTGCCATTGTAATTATTAACAGTATAATAAAGATCTCTTTTGCACGTCTAATGTGCATTGGGCATGTGATGTTAGACACAATTTTTATAGACTGTCTTTATTTCCCAACTCGACCCCTTAGCAAAGCGGCGGCCACTGGGTTCGAATCCACCTCTCGGGTCCATAAGACAGAGTCATAACCCGGCCACTGGGTTAGAATTCCCTACTCAGCGTAGGAGTCCGCGCTTGCTCTTAAATTCCCTGTGCGCTGACAACGGCACAGTGTACCGGTGCGCTGACAACAACAGAGTATTGTGTCGCTGTGCTGACGACGGCAGGTTCACTCTTCTTGACTGTTATGCACTGGACCACACAGCTGCGAGACCCACACATGGACATTGACCCCACTTTTACCTCCGACCCGCAACTACATAATCACCCACACAGTCTATCCACTCCCCTCTTCCCACCTCAAGCCACTCCACCCGTCTCTTAACAAGGACCAAAGTGGTTATCTGCCCTTCCATATCCTGAATGGCTTATATAGGAAAATACGATCAGGATAGTATCCTGAAATGCTAAGGCAAATAGTATAGAGTACTACTACTAACAACGATAGCTCATTATAAGGATGGCAATGTCACTTTAATACCAGAGTTTTTACAGCTGACATTAGAAGATAACGTTTTATAGATATAGATAGAATTTTCAACAAACAAGCTTCTAATATAGATGGAGATTTTTTTTAATACTTAAGCTACTTTGTTTGACAATAAACATTTGAAAATATGAATAATAATATGAAGCAGGAAATTTCGGGATAATTCAACGATTCTAAGGGGAAAAAACATGCTTAAACTGAAATAAAATACAGAAGCAGAAATTACAAACAACAAATGACAAGACACAACTGCATTTTGTTTCAGTATTTCTGCCAGAATTTCTACATTGTTGATGACAATGTGAAATGTGCAATGGGAGAAACCTTGTATGACCTGTTCAGTGTAAGTAATACAATTTGTTTCATAGTGATTGTTTTAGTATATTTTTGTTACAATTAAACATTTAAAACACATTTTAAATCTATATCCGAGTTTGATCATTTAGGTAGCAAATTAATAACTTCATTAATAAAGTAAGTACTAGATTAATTACTTTATAGTAAAGTAAGGAACAAATGTAAACATTAAATATATAAATATGCAAAATCTGGAAAGAAAATTGGAACAAGAAATATACCTTGTGTGAGCAGTAAAATATATTAAGCTTCAAACAAATGTTCTTTGACTATTAAAAACGACTTTGGATAGAGGTATCCACAAAAAACTAAATATTCCTGGTTGAAATATACATCATTAACAAAGACATCAGAATAATCACACACTTTTAATGTGAACAAGCAGCAACAGTAAAATCAAGAAAGTGAATATTAGTTCTTATAGATACGTAGACATTTAAATATATCAGTACTTGTTTTTTAGTTTCAACAATTGAAAACAAGTATGAGGTATAGAAATCGTTAAATATCATTAAACGTGATCTTAACGAATTAATAAAGAAGGTATAACAGCTAACGAATGAAAATATAAATATAAACAAAACAGAATTTGAATACTAATAATGACAATTTTAATCCACTCTTTATTGGTTCCAGAAATCAGATGCGTAGGTGTCATGGTATGTAAAAGAAATCGATGAAAATAAAAATCTTGCTTAACTTTAAGAAAAATAATGTCCACATATAACACAACATGTCAACCAAAAATCGTAAACAACAGTGGAAAAATTGAAAATGTCACAAACTGTGAATACCTTGGCTCAATCATTAACAACAATAGAGACTGTTCAAAAGAAGTCAGAAGGAGACTGCCCATAGCAATGCAGAGGTTAAACGTTATTAAAGTCACACTGCGCATTGCCAGCTTAGCAAATTTAAACACTTTGAGAACATGCATCAGACAACACACCGGACACTTCCCAATCACTAAAGAAGAAAATCGGGCCTTTTAAACTTAAATGTTGCAGAAACATTCTTAGAATACTATAGGTTAAGAAGAAAAGAAATACCAACCTTATACCAGATCTGAACATCAAAGACAACTACCTCGTTTACAGCATCGTGTCTCTTAAACTGAAATACAGCGTGCAGTGGTTTAGAAAGGAGCAATAAAGGAGGGCATGGTTCTTAGAAGAAGGCACGTGGCACAACCAGCACAAAGATGAAAAACTTGGGCATGAAAATACACGAGGCAGGGAAATTGGCAGGCACTGAGAGTTTCCCCAACAAAACTTGATAGGACTAACGTTCTGCAAATGACCTGCTAATAATGTTGATGATAATGATAAGAAAAAAAATTAAAACGTCCTTTTTTCAGGCCTTGAAGCTGATTGGATATATGTTGCTAGCCCCATATATTTATGGATAACTCGGCACTCAGTGGGTTATGTGGTCAGTATCACACCAGACACCATTACGTCCTAGAACATTTCCTGGCATACATTTTTAGGCTGGGTCGACATGGGAGCTAAGTAATACTTTTTATATCCCCGCCTATAATGATAGTTCCACACCAATCGAAAAGAAAAATGTCTTGCCTAGAATAATTAATTAGAAATGATGGCAAATTTTGATGTGGAAAAAAATGAATTGTATTAAAGAATACAAAACAGCTTCTCAGATCTGAACAATTTAGTTGCAAATAAAGAGTGCTAAAGTGTTACACGCACTCTTCATTATTGTATGGTATAGGCACATAAACTATTAATAAACAATGTATGAGCACATGCACATGGGTGTTGTGTTTGTGACCATTGCCACAGTTGTTGATTTGTTACTGCCAATGAGTCAGTTATCAAACAGCTTGTGGTCAACAAAATTTCCTACAGGCTATCTTAACAATTCTAAAAAATTGCACAGGACTGCAGGAGATTGCACAGGGAACACGACAGTGTTAATTGATAATTAATTTATAGGTTACAAATATTGTGACAACATTGAGAGGTTTAGTAATAACAATTTAAATTAAAGGGGTGAAAGTTATGACAAATTTCCATTTACCAAGGTATTATTTTGTATTTATGCAGATAATCCAGTTAAATTTACTGCATAATGTTAAATACACCACTTGTATATAATAATATCACAAGAACTGCTCCATAACACCAATAAAACACAATTAAAACATAATATTTTAAAGCACATAATTTTCAACTGCTCCAACATCATAAGGGAAGAAATACAAACTAGAATCAACTCTGGAAATAAGATGTACTATGCACTACAACATCTACTAAAATCAAAGGCGCTATCTCGTAACACCAAAATCACAATATACAAAACACTGATCAGACCAGTTGTGCTGTATGGCTCTGAAACCTGGAGTACAACGAAAGGAGACGAAGCCTTGTTACAAACCTTTGAGAACAAAATTTTAAGACGCATCTTTGGACCCATTAGGGATACACAAAGTGGAGAGTGGAAAAGAAGAAGTAACAAGGACATTTATGATCTGTTTAAGTCCCCGCTAATCACTGGTATCATGAAGGCTAATAGACTACAATGGCTGGGGCATATAGAAAGAATGGAAGATAATAGGGAAACAAAACTCGCTTACACTCAGGAAATAAATGACCGTAGACCCCGAGGTAGACCAAGAAGGCGGTGGAGAGATAATACATGTACAGACCTACAAGCACTTGGAATCAACGACTGGCAAGAGAAGGTCCACCAGAGAGACGAATGGAGACGGATTGTATTTGCAGCAAAGAACCTCAATGGCTCGGAACGCTGAAGAAGAAGAAGAAGAAGAAGAAGAAGAAGAAGAAGAACATAATTTTCACACAAAATGGAAAATGTCACAGGAACACACCAAGCAGATTGTACTGAGAAGAATAATATAAACACTATTTTCCATTTAGTTATAATTATTATTCTTTTACATTTAATTATTTAAAAACTCCTTAAATACTTTTTGATAGGCAAAAGAAATTTAGGGGCATAAATGTGGCCCATTAGTGCATTCATAATTCGACATGTGCATCATATTATGACGAACTTTTGCTTTTAGTGTCGATTTCAATTTAATTTTTTTTTAAATTCGCATATCCTTTACAGGACATCGCTGTCAACAGCAGCATCTTTCAGCTGTCTGTTGATTTCTTGGCAAGATTACGCTCAGTAGTTTACCATTGCTTTCTGAGCAGCCGGCTCAGTTATCCCGCAAGTCACCAGCGGGAGACGAACCGCTCCCAGTTCTCACCCGCTACGAGACTCTGCGTGATAAACGGGATTACGGAGAAAGTGTTGTAACCCCTCGGCCAGTGAGACCGGCTGTTTTCAATTACTACTAAATAATCTAACTGACTACTAACTACTGCACGTGGTATTAGTTTTAGAATTTTTCACACCCCTCTGCCGTGTGTCCACCATGACGAGGTACAGGGGTTTGCGTGTTCCAATGACCCCAAGAGCTATACCGACGGTAGCACAGCTACTGGTAGGGTCACCCATGTCGGACAGGTCAAGGGAGAGGAACACACACATGCTGCCTTGTAAGTAGACTGGGGACAATCAAAGGTTAGGGAAAGCAAACCCGAAAAATGCTTGTCCAAATCAGATGTACTGAGCCACAGACTAAATAAAGCAGTGCAATGTAACTTAATCAATTTATGATGCCACAGATTAAAATTAATCAGTATGGTGCTAATCCCGTGAAGTCCCATCAGGCGGTGATAGTACCGGGCCCCCTGCACCCATTACTACTTGTGGTTACCTCCTCCTGTGCTGTGGAGTCAAGGCACAGAGGAGTAAGTTAAGAGCTATTGACCAAACACCCCAGACACTCAACATACTACAGTGGAATGCTGAAGGAGTTTCTAACAAGAAAGTCCCCTTAACACATCGTCTTTATAAAGTTAGAATAGACGTGGCATGCATTCAAGAGACACACCTCAAGGCCAATCGCAGTCTCAGTCAGAGGATATCAGGCCACACGTTTTGATCGCGAAGGACACAAAGGAGGAGTTCTAATACTTACACGAAACATAATACCTTGCAGTGAAGTATCTGTGATGTCTGACAACCAAACAGAAATTGTAGGCGTTGATATAATGATAAAGGACGTGAAAATAAGAATTTACAATCTGTATAGCCCAGCCGATAAGGACCTTACACTTTCAAACATACAAATAACTGACCCAAACTGCATTATTGTCGTAGTCGTTCTGAGAGATGGGGGATACCCAGATATTGACAACAGAGGAGATGAAGTGGAGGACTGGGAAATAGACTCTAATCTCTATCCACTCAACAAAGCGGACGACACACCGAGCTTCTACTCTAGAAGATGGTTTATCACTTCTACTCCAGACTTAGCTTTCTGCACAGGAGACATCCTCCACAAAATCGATCGTTATGTGCTTGACCAATTAGCAGGTAGTGACCACAGACCAATCAAGCTTGTAATGAATATGGAGTATGTTCCACAGGAGCAAAAGCCTTTGCCTCGCTAGAATTACAAACGAGCCGATTGTGACAGATTTGCCATACTAACAGACAAATAGTGTGAAAACATAAATACACGACATTGCAACATGAAACAAATGGTGGAAAGTCTAAACAAAGCAATAAGACAGGCGGCCACTGAGTCCATTCCAAGAGGAGCGAGGAAAATGTACAAACCATACTGGACTGAAGAACTACACATTTTGGAGGACAAAGTTGAAGATGCTAGGAACACAGCAGAGAGAGAACAAACAACTGAAGAGAACATCTCTGTCAAAGCTATCTCAGCAAAATATAAAATAACAGTAAATCAAACAAGAGATTATTGGAGGGAAAAACAGAAAACCTGATCTTTGACAGGGATGGAAACAAACTATGGAAACTTAGTGAAAGCCTTCAACAATGAAGGACCCAGAACAAACGAATAATAATTAAACAAGGAAATGCTTTGCTTACAGGGGAAAAGGCTGCAAATTTACTAATGGAACACTGTGCTAGTGCAAACCACATTCATATAACAACCAAACAGAAGAAAGCAATGACAGATAAACAGACACATCATAGTAATACAGAGACAGCAGCAGAATATATGATGGCAAATCTAAAAATGGAAGAAATGGAACAGGCAATGAATACCCTAAAAATGAAGAAATCACCAGGAAAGGGTGGAATCACAAATGAAATGCTAATAAGACTAGGCACTAAAGCAAAAAAGAAACTACTAGCAGTCCTAAGTTACAGCTGGAAGAGAGGAATAGTCCCACAGGCATGGAAGAAAGTTATACTAATACCAGTTCCAAAGAAAGGAAAAGACCTGGAAGAACCAAATGGCTATCGACCTATCAGTCTACTTAGCTGTGTAGGAAAATTAATGGAAAGCATTATAAATGGCAGACTAACATGGCATCTGGAAGAAAACCAACTCTTAACACCACACCAAGTAGGATTAAGAAAGTACAGATACACTGACGATCAAATAACCTATATAACTCAGGAAATAGAGGATGCCTTCCAAGAGAAAAAGCGTACACTAGCGATCTGGATAGATTTAGAAAAGGCATTTGATAAAGTATGGAAGGAAGGACTGAAGGTAAAACTACAAAAAATGCATGTTTGTGGGAAAATGTACAAATGGATCAGCCACTACCTTGAGAACAGAACTGCTAAGACAAAAGTACAAGAACAAACCAGCAAAAAGATGCTGTTGGAGCAAGGTGTCCCCCAAGAAGGAGTTCTTTCACCAACATTATTCCTAGCATATATAAATGCATATATAAAGTCAGAGTACACACATCCTCCTTTGCAGATGATCTAGCCATATGGACATCTGAAGAATATATTATTATTAGTACAGCTAACAGCAGAATACAGCAAGCCTTATTAGCGCTAGAGGACTGGTCAAAATCATGGCAAGTGAAGATAAGTGAGGAGAAAACAACATGCACAGTGTTCTCCCTCTCAAATAAAACTCGGCACACTAAGTTGGTATTGAATGGAAAACATATTTCGCCATGAACAAAATCCAAACTATCTAGGAGTTACCTTTGATCGTCGCTTGACATGGAAGACACAGGGGGCTGCGTGGTCTCGAGGTATGGTGTCCGCCTCGAGTTCTGGAGGTCGCGGGTTCAGGCCCCGGTGAGGACCAGGATTTATTTTAAAAAATCCACCGGGACTTCCAGTAATTTACCCCTGGTCTCTGGGTAGTGAGATCGGACGCCCGTGTGTATTGTTGCGCACGTAAAAAATTCCTTGGCAGTTGGAAATCGAAAAAGAGTAGCCTAACGGCGCTGCCCGGGCAAAATTTCGAGTTAAAAATCTACCCAAAGTATTTCAGGACCCTCGGCGATGCTATGGAGTTCGTGCACTGAGCTGAGTTTCTCTCCAGACACAGGTTGAGAAAAATCGAACAAGAGCAAGGCAAAGAATGGCAATCATGAAAAAGCTTGCTGGTACAACGTGGGGAGCAGATGAGAAAGTTCTCAAGAAGTTATACACTGAACGGGTGAGACCAATGCTGGAATATGGCATCGCAGCTTGGGCAATAGCAGCTAAGTCAAACTTTAACAGAATAAATAGAGTCCAAAATCAAGGAATTCGGATCATAACCAGAAGCCTGAAGACAACGCCTATAAACGAACTAGGAAAGATCACTTGTTTACAACCAGTGCAGGATAGAAGCGATAGTAGAGCCCAACAACAAGCAGAAAAATTTAGAAGATTGACAGACCATCAAATGTATAAAAGGTTTAATAGTTTTGGAAAGGGAAGACTGAAGCGTAGCAATTTTGTAGAAACCGTAAAACGAAAGATTAGGGCAGATCCTATACTTAACATATCAACAGCCAAACACATTTACAATGCACACTAGTTCCCAGTCTGGAGACAGCAGCAACGGTCTGAGATGATATAAAACATTCCTTGTATTGAGAAAAAGAACACTCAGAATGAAACCGAAAGAAGAAAAATAGCCCTAAACTACATAAAAGAACATTACCCAAGTAGCAATTCAATCAATCAATCATGTGCCATGCCGGAAAGCATGGGCGGTCATGACTCGCCATTTCACTCGATCACCAGTGTCGTGGATCAGCTCAGTGTTCCTGTCTCGTCCATGCCATGTGGCCAAGCCATCCAGGTATTTTCCTCTCGGTCTTCCTCTTGGTCTGTTCCCTTCAATCTTGCCAGCTGTCACTAAGTTCTCCAGTCCATTTCTTCTCATAACATGTCCAAAAAATTTTGACTGTCTACGTCTAATTTCTCTAATCAATCTACGATTTTCATTTGTCTCCTGTAGTACTTGGTCATTGGTTTTTCTATCTGTCCATGGTATTCTTTGCATTTTCCTCCGAAACCACAATCAATATATATATATATATATATATATATATATATATATATATATATATATATATATATATATATATTGCGCTCTCTCGCTTTGAACTCAAGCGTAGTCCATAAACACTATTTTTCTATTTATACTGTATATATATATATATACTATACTGTATATAGAATAAGTGTTTGCTCTTATCCCCTCCTGAAAAGTTAATTTTACTTCTCCACTAACCATTTAACCCAGACCATTGTCTTGGCAAGCAAGCACATTGACCACTGTGCCACCACAGCTCGTGAATGTGTAATAAAATAAATAATGCAGCAGTTTTATCAGCTTTTGAATATGTTTAAACATTTTTTATTGTTGATAGTCCAATCCCGAATCCTTGTATCTGAAGATGACTCACATTCATGCTGATGTGCTTGTTTCAAACCAGGTGAATATACCAAAACGTAAGTATATGTATTTATATGTATATCCTTTTTTTTAATTTGTAATCTCAAATTTTTTGGAACTGTATTTGTCATGCCCTACTCAATGTTCATTATGTTTAAACTTGATGCAGATGTTTACTACGTTATTTCCATCTCATACCAGAATCTGAATTCATTTTTTATATTACTTGTTTTCTTTTCAGTGGCACAAATTGTTGAAAGTGGCTTTAAAAACAAGATAAAATGAATTTCTTGAGCAGTCACTCTGTGTTGCCTAACAGAATTAATTTGCCTACGTCATTTACATATTTAACCATATAAAATGCAACTACTGTTATATTCATTGCAAGCTGACGTAGGCGTTCATGTCTTTCCACAGATCTTGGTGCTCTGGATAAACTCTGCTGATGATATTCCTTCTTGCCACCATCTCAGTTGGGTTGAGTTGAGTTGTGCTAAGAACCGACATCACTGCACTCTGGACATTCCCATACATGCTCCGTCCCCTCGTTAAACAGCCAGCGAAGAGTCATACTATTAATCGTACCCACCACTATCTGATTGAAAGTTCTTCTTATCTTCCCTCTCAGTTTTGAGATTCTTCCAAAACTCCTGTCGATCACCCGCAATCTCATTCTTCCCACATACGAGTTCTCAGTCTGTTCACCACCTTCTCCACCTGGTCCCACAATGCGCACGACCACCTCTCCCTTGTCATTAGGTAATATGTCACCAAGCGCGCATTCCCTGCCAGCCATCAGCCTGTTCATTCCCCCGCACTTTCTCATGGCCTGGGCAAAATATCCAGACAGTTCTCACAATCTGAAACGATACCATCTCAATCCATTCAGCATCACCTACCTTGATCTGCCTCTTCCTATTTTCCCACTGATCTTTTCAGTTCTCACAATATTCTCCAATGCCTCTCTTCTCATCACATGACCAAGGAATACGGTTTGTCTCTTTCTTATAATTGTATATATTATAATTTCATTAACCTCATCCAAGCAATCATTTCATTTACACTGGCAGCTCAACGCATTCGCAACATCCCTTTCAAGAAAGAATCACATCTCCATTGTTTCCAAGCTTTTTCTAATTTATTGATTAATTTTCCATGATTCGCTGCCACATAGAAAAACAGGTTCTATATAGCATTTAAGCACTCTCTTTCTTACATTTAATAAGATACTTTTCATTTTCTAAAATGCAGCTTTTGCTTGACCTGTCCTTCTCTTAATCTTTATCGTGCATTTTCCATCTGATGTTTTTATTACCACTAGGATTTAAATGTGTCATCTTGGTTACGCATTTACTCTTCTATTGTTTTCTCAAATTTAGGTGTAATATTTTTCTTTGATTTAACCATTGTTCTGTTTTCTTGATATATAAGACAAGTCCATTTTTAGTTAGTTAATTAGTCGACAGATCATCCCCATTGCAAATCGAACCATTCAGTCCATCTCGCAGCGTGTAGCATCATACAACACCAGTCCTGTGTTGGTTGATTAATCTTCTTTGGCTTCCTGCATAGTGCTCTTTCACACCTCTTTCAACTTGCTGTTCTCGCAGTCTGACCATGGTTTTAGATTCGCAGTCATCACTTGGTTCTCGCAAACTTCTTACTTCTCATGGAGCATACAGTATATCAGCCAGGTCCATGGCTCGTCCGCCCGCCACACTAGCCTTACCTGCAAGCCTGTCAATCTGCTAATTTCCTTGTACACTCACATGCCCTGGCACGAAAATTAAACTAATCTTTACCAGCCGTGACCGCCCCAGAGACACCAACCACTGTCTTCTGACTAAACCCTTCTCGATATTCCTGAGCCAACTCATTGAGTCACTAAGGAAGCATGCCTTAGTGAAGGTATGTGTCTCGAGCCATGTTATTGCTTTATTTACTGCCATGACTTCCATTGTTAGACTACTTGTTCCCAAGGCAAAAGCACCAGAATCTTTCTTCACAATTCTGCGTCCAGCCTGAGCCGTAAACATTCTGTTACTTCAATATCCAACAGTTGTAGATCTTTTGTATTTTTCGCCATCAATACTGTATCATCTGCATAGCGTAGATTGCTTATATTATAACCTCCAATTTGCATTCCTGGCTTCTCTTTGATCTCTCTCATTATTATTTCACTACAGAGAGAGAAGATATCCGACGACAATACACATCATTGTTTTATTCCTTGCTTTGTCAAGTCATAATTGCCCTCATTATTTCCAATTTTAATTGTTGCTACTTGTTTAGAGTAAATGTACTTTATTATACTGAGATCTTTCCCATCAAACTTGTTATCTTCCAAAATTGTTATTATTTTATTATGTTTTATGTTATCAAACCCCTTGGTATAATCAATAAAGGATTAACTATACCTGGTAGAAATAAATAATAAATATAGGGAGCCCATATTCACAAAAATTTGTGAATAATACGAGACATTAATCACTAAAATTTGTGAATAATACGAGACATTAATCACAAAAATGTGTGAATAATACGAAACATTATTCACAAACGGCTGGTAACGTGACGTTTACTACCGCCGTCGATTGTCTTCAGAATACTCTATTATTCTCTCTTCTTGTCTGTCTGATTTTGCAAGTTCTTTTTCTTCAAACCTCTACAAACCTCACTAAGACGATATTTGTCGACAAGGACATGGCAGAAATATGTGCTATTCGGGCATCACTTCCGTCTGTTGTAATTCGTCTCTGTGCTTTCCACACAGCCACAGCGGTCAAAAAAGCTCTTCAGCAGAGTAAGCTGCCCTCCACTCAAGTTTCTTGTCTCTTTGGTCTGTTTGCAGATCAAAAATCCTGCACTGATTTGTCTAAGTACAATGCCCTCAAAGACAAGATTTCTGAACTTTCATCTCCTGATGTTCTCTCATACTTTAATTCTAATTGGTGGAATTGTCGCCAACTTTGGGCCGCTTCTTTCCTGGATTCTCCAACCTTTCATATTACGACAACAAATCATGCTTAAACATTCCATCAAAACATTAAGCGAGTCCTTTCCTCTAAAACTCCACTTAGAAATTCCATTACTGACCTCCTTAGAATGACAAAGAACACGATGCAGTCCAGAGATGCCTGTGCTTGTATACACTCTATGTCATTAAAGTACAACATAAAGCATAATTCGGATATTGTCAATGCAATTCAGAATGACCTCACTACTTTTGCAGCCGAAGTTGTCATACAACAGTTTCTTATCTCTAAGAAAACAGACAAATCTCTTTCAGTGTTCATTAACTTGTCCTGATACGTACATTTTGTCATCTGCAACTCCTGGCTTATCTCAGAACGACTGCACTATCCACTCCTGTTCTTGTGCATTCTTTTTTAACTTCCATTTACCTTGTCGACACATATTTGCTTTATGCTCATATCTTTGTCTGCCTATTTATCACTGTAATGATGAGCGCTTTAAGAGCACTCCTGTCACTCCTTCTTTTCTTGACTCCATTGATCACAGCATCACACATGAAGTCCTGCCCACACGAAATGCCAGCACTTGCATCTCAGTATCACATTACCAAAGAAATCACAAAGGCCATTTAATCTTTCTTTCCTTTATTGGGAGAACAAGCTTTCCAAACTGCCATCTCTCATCTTAATAGAGTCTTCACTCTTATTAAATCTGACCGTCCTTTAGCTGTAATTAACCTTTCAGAAGCTGACATTCAAACTCTCTCCCCTACATAGACAATCTATGCTCTTCTGTCCTACCCACTTTGTCTGAACCATCTTCCTCTGTGCCTTCTGATAGTCTTGGTGCTTCTGTCCTACCCACTTTGTCTGAACTGTCTTCCGATAGTCTTGGTGCTGATTTCTCAGTTCCTGCTTCTTCCTCTGCTGTATCATCCTGTGGATTTTCTAACGTTAAATGTCTCTGGTAAAAACAAAAGGTAGACCGAGACAGGTACAAGCTTTTACCAGGGGGTACAATAAACGAAAACCGTTGTCCACAGGACTTTAATTCCAGATCATGTGAGGTGAAGAAGCAGATGTTTCTATCTGGCTGTCTACTCGATTCATCTGTCCTTCCACCTTACTCTGTCTCTAATCTACTGTCTACTCCATTCATCTGTCCTTCCACCATACTCTGTCTCTAATCTACTGTCTACTCGATTCATCTGTCCTTCCACCATACTCTGTCTCTAATCTACTGTCTACTCGATTCATCTGTCCTTCCACCATACTCTGTCTCTAATCTACTGTCTACTCGATTCATCTGTCCTTCCACCATACTCTGTCTCTAATCTACTGTCTACTCGATTCATCTGTCCTTCCACCATACTCTGTCTCTAATCTACTGTCTACTCGATTCATCTGTCCTTCCACCATACTCTGTCTCTAATCTACTGTCTACTCGATTCATCTGTCCTTCCACCATACTCTGTCTCTAATCTACTGTCTACTCGATTCATCTGTCCTTCCACCATACTCTGTCTCTAATCTACTGTCTACTCGATTCATCTGTCCTTCCACCATACTCTGTCTCTAATCTACTGTCTACTCGATTCATCTGTCCTTCCACCATACTCTGTCTCTAATCTACTGTCTACTCGATTTATCTGTCCTTCCACCATACTCTGTCTCTAATCTACTGTCTACTCGATTCATCTGTCCTTCCACCATACTCTGTCTCTAATCTACTGTCTACTCGATTCATCTGTCCTTCCACCATACTCTGTCTCTAATCTACTGTCTACTCGATTCATCTGTCCTTCCACCATACTCTGTCTCTAATCTACTGTCTACTCGATTCATCTGTCCTTCCACCATACTCTGTCTCTAATCTACTGTCTACTCGATTCATCTGTCCTTCCACCTTACTCTGTCTCTAATCTACTGTCTACTCGATTCATCTGTCCTTCCACCATATTCTGTCTCTAATCTACTGTCTACTCGATTCATCTGTCCTTCCACCATACTCTGTCTCTAATCTACTGTCTACTCGATTCATCTGTCCTTCCACCTTACTCTGTCTCTAATCTACTGTCTACTCGATTCATCTGTCCTTCCACCATACTCTGTCTCTAATCTACTGTCTACTGGATTCATCTGTCCTTCCACCATACTCTGTCTCTAATCTACTGTCTACTCGATTCATCTGTCCTTCCACCATACTCTGTCTCTAATCTACTGTCTACTCGATTCATCTGTCCTTCCACCATACTCTGTCTCTAATCTACTGTCTACTCGATTCATCTGTCCTTCCACCATACTCTGTCTCTAATCTACTGTCTACTCGATTCATCTGTCCTTCCACCTTACTCTGTCTCTAATCTACTGTCTACTCGATTCATCTGTCCTTCCACCATACTCTGTCTCTAATCTACTGTCTACTGGATTCATCTGTCCTTCCACCATACTCTGTCTCTAATCTACTGTCTACTCGATTCATCTGTCCTTCCACCATACTCTGTCTCTAATCTACTGTCTACTCGATTCATCTGTCCTTCCACCATACTCTGTCTCTAATCTACTGTCTACTGGATTCATCTGTCCTTCCACCATACTCTGTCTCTAATCTACTGTCTACTGGATTCATCTGTCCTTCCACCATACTCTGTCTCTAATCTACTGTCTACTCGATTCATCTGTCCTTCCACCATACTCTGTCTCTAATCTACTGTCTACTGGATTCATCTGTCCTTCCACCATACTCTGTCTCTAATCTACTGTCTACTCGATTCATCTGTCCTTCCACCATACTCTGTCTCTAATCTACTGTCTACTCGATTCATCTGTCCTTCCACCATACTCTGTCTCTAATCTACTGTCTACTCGATTCATCTGTCCTTCCACCATACTCTGTCTCTAATCTACTGTCTACTGGATTCATCTGTCCTTCCACCATACTCTGTCTCTAATCTACTGTCTACTGGATTCATCTGTCCTTCCACCATACTCTGTCTCTAATCTACTGTCTACTCGATTCATCTGTCCTTCCACCATACTCTGTCTCTAATCTAAAGTCAGCAGAAAATATACTATCCGTCTTTGCTAATGAAAGCATTTCTTTGTCATCAATTGAATATCTCTTTGTTCAAGAGGCATGGATGACCTTGCAGGCCAGAATTGCAGAAAAAAAAGAGAAGGGACTTCTCAGCTGCAAGTCTTGTGCCAACAGGGACAAAGGGCAGTTCAAAATGATTGAGGGCTGTTTGGAATGGTACCACAACCATAATTCATGTTGGTATGCGGACTCCTTCTAAGTTTAATAAATGGTTTTGTATTGATTGCTGGAGGTAATTAATAACTTTAAATTTAAACGCCCTTTAATTTGTTCAAAAAAACATATACAACAAAGATAACTATGTACAAATACAGTTATTCAACATTTTGATAAAATTAGCTAACTTACTGGTAACTGATAGTAATTATTTATTTCTTGCTTCACATGTACCCTGCCCTGTTACCATACTTGTTTTTCAAATGTACCTCGTACATGTTATATGTACACAGGTTGTATAAGTACAAAAAGCTTTAGATACATTTTGATAAACGTATCATATATGATGCTTTATCTGTAAATTGTTAGTGCATGTTTGACAAGTTGCAAAGTTTTCTCTTACCTCCGTTTAAAATGTTTATTAAATGTGACGAAATACCATTTTCATTACAATAAATTTTAATGTTTTAAATATTTATTACCATCGAAAAAAATTGAGTCTGTTCTCTATTTATGTGTATTTGTGTTGGGAAAAGTCTTGAAAGCTAGTGAGTGTAAGTCCCTTGTAAAAAATAACACGACTGCTTCCCAAATTGAAGGGAATTTAAAATGGAAGGGGCTGAGTATCAGACACTTACACTTAAGACGATGATGATGATGATGATGATATAATCATGATGATTGTGTTGATGATGAGGGTTGTGGTGATGGTGGTGATAAAGCCAAAGATGGTGGTGATGATAGTGATAATGACAATGATGGTGGTGTGTGATGATAGCATTGGTAATGTTGATGATGATATAGTAGTAATGGCGATGATAATGATGACAACGATGATGAAGAATTCACAGAAGACACATGTTGAAAGCAACACGTCTACATATTGGTGGTTCTATGGAGTTCGGGTATGGCCATGTGTTGTCAATTTTCTCCCAGCCGGCTGGGGTTGGTATATTTCATGAAGAACTCAAGCGGAATGTCTGTCCGTCTGTTTGTTTCTGTGACTACATGTTGCGTCTTCTTGCAGATAGACAGAGTGTTCTGTTGATAGATTTAACAAACATATACATAAGCATGTGCGAATCATGGCCAAACTAACACTCAAGAGTGAGTGGTATTAATTGTGTACAAATGGTGGGCATGCCTTCTAACGAGGATCTGTAAAATCTGTCTTCAAGATCGACTCAGCCTAACACGAGTAGCAGGAGAAATGGTGGGAAGTAAAGTAGACAGCACCACATCACCCATAGAGCGCCTAAGAGCAACTGGTCTATACAAATATGAGGGTAGCAATATATACCCAATACGACTCATAGTGGTCCTGTACTCGACTGATATGCTGACACAGTCAATGAACGAACGATGACAGGTCACTGTGATACGTTCTTTCTCATTGGAACTGGGAATCTCCGTGGCCGAGTGATTACTGCCTGGCGTTCCGAAGGTTGTAGGTTCCTCTCCGGACTACGTCATTTGGAGCACGAGTGCAGTCTTCTCAAAGACTTCTGGGGGTCGTCACTGGAGCTACTGATCAACGTTGCCATTATGACGCTTTTCGCACCAAATTTAGTGATTTTTCAAGTCATTTAGTGCCAACATTTTGCATTTAGCGCGGCCGCGCGAGTTTGGTGCTTCTTGGGGTGGGTAAAAATTACTTTAAAACTCATTTTGGGAACACTAAAAAGCCGAATTTGAACTGAAGTGGGGGAGTAAAACAGTCTTAGTACATTACCGCCCAATATTCAAGTAATTTAACTCCCTTTAATACGATTTGGTTGAAGTGAGTGACTGAAACGCGCAGGCAATATGCAATGCATTAAAAGATTGTTTAAACAAGAATGGACTTGATTTGCAAAGACTAGTTGCACTCGGCACTGACAATGCATCTATCATGACAGGTGTAAACAATGGAGTATATACAAAATTAAAATCCGAAGTTCCTCATCTGGTACTAGTTAGGTATGTATGTCATTCCCTTCAGCTGGCAGTGTCACAGACTGCAGCTGCTTGTCTGCCCAGGAACATAGAGTTCATGATTAGAGAAACATATAACTGGTTTTTTTCACTCAAGTCTTTCGTCAAGCACAGTACAGGGAGCTTTTTGCTTCAATCAATGATGGACAACATCCGCTGAAGGTTGCTCAATTAAGCCAGACATGATGGATGTCCATTCAATCTGCGATTGTCAGAATATTGCAGCAGTGGGTCGAGCTCAGAACTCATTTTTATTAAGCAAGACTCAACGAGCGCTGTTGTACAGCAGAACTTCTAAATTCTGTGTTTAGCGACATGAAAAACTATGTGTATCTCATATTTCTCAAGCATATTCTCAGAGAAATTCAAAGTGTGAATAAGAAATTCGAAGCAGATATACAGGATCCAACACAATTACTCAGCGATCTTGTCCAACTCACTGATTCTATCAGTTCAAAGATTGCTATTCCTGGAGGAAAAATAACAGAAAGGATACTATTAAGGATTATTTAGATCCTAATCCCTAACTAAGTTATGAGTTTGAGAAAGAAATAGCAGGCTACCAGTTTCCTGATGAGAAAGAAATTCGTGGAAGGTGCATCCAATTTTTAAAAGAGCTCTTGACACAGCTGCGTTTACGTTTGCCCGATAACGTTCGAGTGCTGCAATCCATGTCATGTTTTAGTGGAAGTGAATGTCTACAGCCAATGAAGCCCTGTATATTGGATCTTGCTAAAATGCTTGTAGAAGATGCAGCTACTCTCACCCGCATCGATTTCCAGTGGAGAAAACTTCATCATATGCAGTGGACACAGACCTCTGACACACTTGGACTGTGGGCAGAAATAGCCTCATACGGGGATGCCACCGGTGAAAATCCTTTCCAAGATCTTACAGATTTAGCTTTATCTGAGCTCATTTTACCTCATTCTAATGCGGACGTGGAGCTACGGCAATCGTCGAAGTAAACGTCAAGCTCAGTATTCGCAGCGCGCGAAGTAGATATCAATGTGACCAGCCGGAAGTAGACATCACGTGACTAAGCGGGGTGTCAGGCATTGGTAGCATCTTTGGTAAGGGTGACTCTCATGTCCTTTTCAGGACCCATCCCCCACTGGTCCGAGCCTGACACCCAGCTCACGCCTGTGGCTCCTAGTAGCTGTCAGCATGCGACAGCGGTCACCCCCCGGGCAACAACTGTGAGAGGCTGTCTAAACCAGGCGCGGGTAGCCGATTTGGTGTCACATCAAGCGGTGAACTAAGGTATGCCTACCCAGCAAGTGAAGACAGGATCCGGCAGACTGCGCGGAAGAAATCATTCCTGATTCAACGGGCAAGACGGCGTTTACCTGCAAAGCGTTGTGGAACGTAATGAGCATTGATTGCCTAGAACCTCTTAATTATTTTTGTTTCCTTGAAATACGACATATTCGTCTGTATATCCACATATCCAGGGTCTCTATTCGACTTTCTAGTTGCTTGTTCAGTGTCCAGGCTTACGCGTCATACAGTAGCGTTGAATACACGTAGCATTTGACAATTCTCATTTTTTATGCGTTGTTAATCTCTTTAGATGTAAATACTGATTTCATGCCGTTGAAAGCATTTTTGGCCATTCATATTGTCTTTTTTATTTCTATTTCACTTCTGCCATCATCTGTTATTTTATGTCCAAGATAGAAGAAACGTGTTACTTGTTCTAGTATCTCCCCGTTTACTGTGATGTTCATTGATGAACATCACATCACTGAAAATTACAACTGAAACTCAAACATACAGACAAATAATGAAACTAATACAGTCAACTGATACATCTATTGAAACCGACACAACAAAATCCAAAGAAACCAAAATAAACTAACAACCAAACAACCCGATTAAACCTGAGAGAGCTGACACAATCACTGAAAATGACAACCCCTAGACTCACACAGACAAGCAAACAATGAAATTCACACAACCAATGAAGCCGATACAACCTAGAAACAAATTTCTACAGCACACAATGCACCTTTGAAGATACTTTTTTTCTTTTTTGTTTGTTCGCATATCCTTTTACAGGACATAGCTGTCAACATTAGCATCTTTCAGCTGATTGTTGATTTCTTGGCAAGATACGCTCAGTAGTTTGTCATTGCTTTCTGAGCGATTGTCATTGCTTTCTGAGCGACCGGCTCACATACCCCGTAAGTTACCGACGCGGAGAGAACCGCCACCGATTCTCGCAAACGTCAAGTTACTCACGAGAGTAGACGGGATTACGGAGAAAGTAGTGTAACCTCTAGACCAGGGAGACCCGCTTTGAAGATACTTTTTTTTTGTTCGCATCTCCTTTACAGGACATCGCTGTCAACATCAGCACCTTTCAGCTGATTGTTGATTTCCTGGCCAAAGTAAGGTCTTAGTCAGATATGACTGAGCTACCGAATAACAGTAGACGGTACTACCTGCTTTCTGTTAGCGCCGAACGTTGGGCGGAGCTTACCAAACCCGACACCCCACATTGTGCCAACGACTTCGGGCGGAAGAGCGCAATTGGGAGGGTACAAGCCTTACCCTGGTGCGAGGAAATGCAACCTAAAGACAACATGCAATGGCAGGGCAGACCAGGCCATAAGCCTTGGTTGGCAGCTGATCTAGGATCGAAGCTCCCACAGGCGGACAGTAAGAGCATTGTTTGGCTGATCCGGCAGCTTCTGCAGCTTGTCTTGTTCCAGATGTATAGGTGTTACCTTTCTTCTGAAGTGAACTAAGCAGGCCGAGACAGGGATCATGCTGCATGGGCAACATATGATCTCTATATTTTAGCCCAGGCTTTGTGCTATGGAGAGGCAATAACTCCTTCCCTGGTCTTAACCGGTCTCGGAATCGAAGCGAGAGGCAACTGTTAAGGGTTATAAATCCCTGTCAATTGGCGTAGACAAGGGGCGCCACGCGTTGTCTTTGACGGTGGGAGACACCTACAGGTGTCACTGATCAGCTACCGCCCGTCTCAAGCTGGGCAGCACCCTGAAAATTGGGTGCTGATCCGCCAACCTGCCTGGGTGCTTGGGGCTAGGACAAAGTCTGAATCGCAGGCTGTAAAACCAATGCACCAGGCACTAATAAAAAGTAAAAATAGAAACCTCAAGCTACGGCTTGCAACCTGGAACGTGAGAATCATGTGTCCAGGATTTTCCAATGACTTGACCAATATAGACGATGTGAGAAAAACGGCTGTGATTGATGCCGAACTCAATTGTCTTAACATTGATATTGCTGGCCTGCAGGAGATTCGCTCGCTGAGGAAGGGTCACTCAGGGAAAACAATTACACCTTTTTTGGAAGGGTAGAGGGCAGTTAGAAAAAAGGCGACACGGTGTGGGCTTTGCAGTGAAGAATTCGCTACTGGGAATGATTGAAATTCCAGCAGGGGGTAATGAAAGACTATTATCCATGCGCTTGGCAACCTCTTGTGGTTTTGCCACTATTATTACTGCATACTGGAAGAATCTAAAAACTGAGAGGAAAGACCAGGAGAACTTTTAATCAGATGGCGGTGGGAACGATTAGTAGTATGACTCTTCGCTGGCTTTTGAACGAGGGGACGGAGCACGTATGGGAATGTCCTGAGTGTAGTGATGTTGGTTCTTGACTCAACTCAACTCAACTTAACTATTACTACATATGCACTGACACTCGATTCCTCTGATGATGTGAAGGATTCGTTCTATGAGGAGTTAGACTCCGTGATCAAGGCAGTTCCAAAATCTGACTACATTTATATGCTCAGTGATTTTAGTGCTCGTGTGGGCAAGAACTCGAGTTCATGGCCAGTGTGCCTTGGAAAATACAACGTCGGTCGCTGTGGCGAAACGCCAGTGGCCCATGTCCTCATGCCTTCTTTTATTTTGGGGAAACAATGGTAACCAGCTTTCGGGAACCCTCAGTTCTCTTATTTACTTACTCCCCATGGAAGATAGTTCTCTGGGTTGCCTCTACAACCCGATCTTTTTAATAGAAAGATGGGAACTCTGACGTTTCTTTGGGAAAACCCGATGGCGCACCTTGCACCAAATACGCACTAATGTAAATTCTTAGGCCACCAATGTCCGTGGAAACAACTAACAGGTGTTGACTGCCTCCTGTCAAATTGACACTTTTAAGAGGGAGACAGATGAAGGGCAGAGTCCTACTGGTGGTTTTGAAAAGGTAAAAACAGGTTGTAAGTAGTCCTGCACTTATAAATCTCTATTGTCTCGACTGGTGAGACGAATTGGCGAAAAGCCAGTCCTGCCATGTCGAGGGTGGGTTGACAGTTGGCCAGTCCAGCTAGGCATCTTATTCTGGGAACGAATCTGAGCAAAATATTTCCCCAGATGATTCCGCTTGTTCTTGGCAGCCGATGGGCGGGGGCTATCTTTCTTCCTACGGCCTGAACTCTGCATAGTGTCATCTTTCATTTGAATATAAACATAAAATATCCACGGAATGCCGGAAAGAGGGGAGGACCCCGTGGGGACGGGTTTCCACCATTTATGTTCTGTCTTCTTAAAACGGAAGAGGGTATCCACTATGATATCTCCTTCATCTTTTAGCAGATGGGGTGGCTGGGTGGATTGAATAGTTACTGGTCGATAAGATCATCTAGTTCTACGTGTAATGTGAGGCACTGCCTGTGCATTGCGGCAACAGCTCAGACAAGAGCAGCGGCCGGAAGGGGTGGTTTCTTCTTTCCTATTTTACTAGGGATAGGGAGCTACACTGCATGCCATACAGACCCACTACTATAATATTCGTTAAGGGGGAAACACACAGAATTACATACACAACACCACAAGAACTTTGTCGTGAGAAAGGCAGGGTTTGCAAGTGAGAGGAGAGCCTGGAAATGAAGGTGCCCAATAATAATAAAGGCATAGTATGAGAGTGGAGAGTGAATGTTGTATGAAGAAAATAGGTAATATAACTAGGGTCAAACGACACGACCTGGACAAGCTAGAGGTCTTGTCAAACAGGGGCCTAGCCAATCCAGGACCTCTTGACAGGTCAGGCCATTCACTCGGGCCTCTTATCTATTGGATTTTGGGTGAGGTAAATGATGTCACGTTTATTAAACTGAGGCCCATGTTGGTCCTCAGGATTGTGGTGCTTGAGTCAGTCCAATCGCTCACTAATGTTTATCCTCTCCAGGGTCCTTCTTTTGGACGTGAATAAATCGGAAAGTATCAACAGACCCCTAAGCTAAAGTTATATACACCTGATGAAGCCAGGTAAAGATATTGGCCATACCACACATGGTGTTGCTATCTCTGAGAGAGAGAGGCAAGACTGGTCTTGGGTGAATGACACTTTGCGGTGATGGCGCAACTTAAGTCCTTTCGACGACATAGGCTCGAGTACAGTTTGGTTCGTGGCTGGGCCTACGCCTGATTATCCTGCATACCCAATTTTGAACAGGACAGTGAAAGGCACCTATCCATTCCACATTCATGAACTATTCCCATTATTTGAAATTATACCCCACCTTGTGCCAAATGAACCTGGAATTGACTATGTAGTGAAGTCCTCACAAACCAGTGGCTTTGGTTCTACAGAAGCCTGTTGTACGTACAACCAATTACCTGGAAGGAAGGAAATTCTTGCACACGCGGTGAGCTGTATGTGGACAGATCGGACAGTGTATGAAGCTGGGTCTGTGAAGATAGCTACCTGAGGCTCTGTGTCTGAACTGACTTTACCCTTGTTGTGTTTGGTAGAAAACTATCTCTGTTGTAACTGCCTTGATGTTTTTCTGTGCTGTCCTTTATTAATGTATTTGATTGATTGATTGATTTATCTAGGAACCGACATCACAGCATTCGGGACATTCCCATTAGCGCTCCGTCTCCATCCTCAGCAACCAGCGAAGAGTTCCAACACTAATAGTTCAAGTAGCAATCTGATTATATGTCCGTCTCGCCTTTCCTCTGAGCGTCGAGCGTCGGCCAGATCCTCTCGTCACTCCTCGCTGCCTCATTCTAACCAGACTATGGTGATCCATTTGCTCCTCCGAGGCATACACGTGCTCCCACAAGGCCGCAACCACATCTGCCTTGTCATGCATCAATACTCCACCAAGTTCTGCCGAGCCAGCCAATCTGTCCGCCTGTTCATTTCCCCGCACACCGGCATGCCCAAGAGAAAAGATCCAGGTGATGCTTGCTGCCTGTGACCTCCGAAGCGAAGCAAGCCACTCTGCACGAAGCTTGCCTGTTCTCACCCTTCTCAGCATGCTTTCTGAGTCAGTTGCAATCACAATATGTGTATGTATCGTGTTTTCTATCCAGCGGAAAGCTGCACTGACCGCCTCCACCTCCATTCTTAAGCTAGATGTAGTGTCATCATACGCCAGGCTCTCCTGCACCAAACGCCGACCATTAGTTTTTGCCAAGAACCCCCAAGCACTTCTCCTACCTCTCAACACCGACCCATCTGTGTAGATAATCACATCACCCGGGCGAGAATTTTCCTGAATTAGTTGCTGAATTTCCACTTCCGTGGCCCCTGCTGGCCACTCCCTGCACTCCCGGCTCAATGTGATTATAACTCTGCACAAGTCTGACTGCACGGCTGGCACTCTGACCCACTCCTATCCTCGCCTAATGTTCTCCAAGGGGCACACCTTTCTGATCGTATCCTCCGCCTGAGCCATCCATGATTTCCCTCTTATCAGTCTCTGACCCTTAACTACGTCCAGCGCCTCATGCAACGGGTGATCTGTGTCTGCAGCTACTCTGAGGTATGCCTTCGCTTGCATCACTTTGTGCCTACCAGCAACAGTAGGCAGACCAAGGATGTAACGCATACACACTACTGGAGTGTCTCTGGTGCATCCCAGAATGACCCGCATAGCTTAATTCTGTATGCGCTCTAATTTCACCAGCTGACTCTTTGAGACAGTGAGCAGTCCTAGTCCATAATCAATCACTGAGAGGATCAAGTGCTGGTATAGTGTGAAGAGCATTCTCTGCTCTGTGTCCATTGCAGCCATAATTTTAAGTGCATTGAGTCCCTTTTGAGATCTTGTCACAACCGTCTCCACATGGTCCTTGAAGGTGTGATTCCCAGATACTTCAGTTTGTTCTCTCTGTTGACGCTTCTACCATCTATCGTGAGGCTTGGGGCATCATCTCTCACAATCCTGTTGTCCAGAGAGCACCACAACACAGTCGCCTTTTCCGGGTGGATGACAGAATTCATTTCAGTGCACCAGTCAATCACTTTGTCTACTGTCACCTGTAGCTCCTGAGCTGTTTGATCCCTATTTCTCCCCTGCCTGTATGCAAGAATATCATCTGCAAATGTTAGAATCCTTCCAACCCCTGGTGCTTCTAGGTATGCAATCTTGCTCGTATACACATTAAAGAGCACCGGTGAGATTGCAGATCCCTGTGGCAGTCCCGGGGTTAAAATATGTGGCTCTGAGGTCCATGCGCCCAGACGGAGAGCAACCTGACGAGAATGCAGGACGCCCGCTATCCAGTTCACTAACCAGGGATTGACCCCCTTCTCCATAAGTGCGGTCATCAAAATATCATAGCGAACTCTATTGTACGCATCCTCGAGATCAAGCGCTGCCGCCATCGTTTCCTGTCTACTCTGGAACACCTCATAAACATCAAAGGCAAAGGTGGCCGCATTCGACCAGGTATCTTTTCCTGGCCTGTAGCTCCCCAGGCCTCTTGGAAGAAGCTTCCCCCTATCCAAAAAATCCTGCAGCTTAACAGCGACTATCTTCTCTAAAACCTTCCCAAATGTATTTTGAAGGGTGATGATTCTAAAGCCGCCAAGCTTTGAATGATCCTATTCTCTATTGTGCCAGATAATTCCACTCTAACTGCATCCCTGGTATCCGCATCACTGTGATTGGTCTGCTCTAAAAATCTCTGGAGAAACGCCTCCCCTTTCTCCTTGTCTGTTGTCACGCGTACCCGCTCCTCTTTATAAATTGTTCCTACTGTCATAGGCCGATCTTTTCTTTGCATTTGTCTGTACAGTTTCCAAAATTTATGCAGTGTTTTATCACCTCCAACCTCCTTCATAAAACATTCCCATTTTACTTTCTTGACCTCTGCAGCACATCGCTTGAAAGCCTCCACCTTGTCTTTCTTGTCATTTTCCGCTATGTCCACTTCCTCTCGTGAACTTAGGGGTGTCTGTCGCAATTTCCTTAGCTGCTTCACTGCAGCTCTCTTTGCTTTCCACGCATTGTCCACATCTGGGGTCCACCATGGGGGTTGCAAAAAGGGAGTTAATGTATTATTAATGTATTAAAATTAGGTTATATTTGACCCTGACTATCGCCATGTTTTCTATGGAATGTTTTTTATGGGAATGTCCTGAATGCTGTGATGTCGGTTCCTAAATCAATCAATCAATCAATCAATCAATCTGACTATCGCCATGTTTTCTATGGGTCAGCCAGAAGGACACCTCAGGGAATAGGCCCCGAGGTGGAAAGAGAGAGTGACAGTGAGTCCGGGGAACGGAGGAGGGTTGGCAAGCAAAGACCTATCCCAGCCAGAGCTAAATATTATTCTTGAAACATTGTGACAAGGGTATTTGGGACCCTCCACGTAGCTTGTTACAGTCGCATGAATGAAAATGGGCAAAGGCTGCTGGAGCATTGCACCAGAAATGACCTATGTATTACAAACTCCTTTTTTAAAACAAAATAGCTGCATAAGGTCACATGGAAACATCCAAGATCCGGCCATTGGCACCAGCTGGACTTCATTATCACACGGAGACAACATCTGAACCATATATGATTGACTCGAAGTTACCACAGTGCTGACTGTGATACGGATCATTCTTTGGTTGCTGCAAGGGTTAGACTGAGACCAAAGAGAATCTACACAGCTAAACACAAATCTAGCCCCAGGATTAATATTATTAACACTCACGATCCTGAAAAGTGCTTTCAGTTTCAACAGCAACTTGAAGACACTTTCACTGATACACAAGAAAATTGTACAGTAAGTGAAAAGTGGGGTCAACTTAAGAAAACTCTTTATAAAACTGCCGTAGGGGTTTACGGCACTGTGGATCATAAGAGTCAGGACTGGTTTGCGGCAAACAGCCAGACTCTGAAGCCCTTGATTCGTAAGAAGAAGATAATCTCTTAAAAACACAAGGAAAGGCCATCGCGTAACACTCTGAGTGAGCTGAAGCAAACTAGGAAGGATGTGCAAAAGGCTGCCAGGCAGTGTGCAAATGATTATTGGATCAAGTTATGTGAGTCCATTCAAATCGCAAGTGATAAGGGAAACACCGGAAGCATGTATGAAGGAATAAAGAAAGCCTGTGGTCCAATGATCAAAAGAAGTGCACCATTTAAACCTTGACTGAAGAAATCATAACTGATAAGAAACAGCAGATGGGTAGAGCATTATTTGGAGATTTACTCAAGTGAGACCAAACTAGTGGATGATGCCCTCAACGCCATAGAGGCTCTACCAACTCTCGACCATCTGGACACACTTCCCACCATAAAAGAAGTTAAGTGTGCTATAAATGAACTTGCATCTGGCAACGCTCCAGGTGAGGAAGGGATTCCAATAGAGGTTATCAGGAGTGGGCAAGCCACACTCACTCTACAGATCCACCAGCTAATAGAGCTATGCTGGCGTGAAGGACAAGCCCCACAGGATTTCAAAGATTCAAGCATCATAACACTGTACAAGAACAAGGGCGATCGGAGCGACTGCAACAACTATAGGGGTATCTCACTTCTGTGTATTGTTGGAAAAGTATTTGCCATAATTGTTCTGCGCAGACTTAAAGTCCTAGGAGATCAAATCTACCCCGAATCAAAGTGTGGCTTTCGACAGAACCGGTGTACCATTGATATGATATTCTCATTGCGACAAACGCAAGAAAAATGCCGTGAACAGAATCAACCACTGTTTATTGCCTTCATTGACCTCACAAAGGCAGTTGATTTGGTCAGTCATGAGGGTCATCTGTTCAAGGCACTAAAGAAGATTGGCTGCCCACCAACTCTTCTGTCCATTGTGGAATCGTTCCACACAGGCATGAAGGGTATAATCAAGTTTGATGGTGCAACTTCTCAAGAGTTTGAAATCAAGAGTGGAGTTAAGAAAGGTTGTGTAATAGCTCCCACCCTCTTTGGAATATACTTTTAACTTCTACTGAAATATGCCTTTCGTGATCAGGATGGTGGTATATACATTAACTCACGCTCAGATGGCGGCCTCTACAATGCTCAGAGATTGAAGGCCAAGACCAAAATTAGCAGGGTACTGATCAGAGAGTTGCTTTTTTGCAGACGATGCTGCAGTTACGACCCACTCTGAGGGAGAATTACAATGCCTACTATCTGCATTCTCCAATGCTTGTTCTGAATCTGGTTTAACAATTAGCAAAAAGAAGACACAGATTATGTCACATGGTGCACATGGGGTACCATCAATCTTTATTGGCGACGCCGAACTAGAGATGGTAGACCACTTTACATATCTAGGATCAGTGGTAAATTGCAAATTATCCCTAGATCAGGAAATCAACATCCGGATTGGTAAGTCAGCAACAACAATGAATAGGTTAGGAAAAAGAGTCTGAGGGTTCAGGAAGCTTACTGCCAAAACAAAAGTCCTTGTCTATCAAACCTTTGTCCTTAGTACTCTTCTTTATGGCAGTGAAGCCTAGACAACTTACTCACACCAAGAGAAACATTTAAACAGCTTTCATATGCTGTGCCTGCGAAGAATTCTTGGTATTAAGTGGCAAGACAAAATCAGATACTGAAGTATTGGAAAGATCAAGTTGTGTGACGGTTTATTCCATGCTCAGTCTTCGTAGACAGATGGATAAGACATCTCAGGAGGATGGATGATGTTAGAATACCAAAGGACATCTTTTTGGGTGAATTACAGATGGGTAAGAGATCTCAGGGTCGGCCTCTAATACGATACAAAGATGTGTGTAAACGGGACATGATTGATACAGGCATTGGTAATGCACATTGAGAGCAAGTCGCCGCTGAACGTGTTGCATGGAGGGCAAACATCAGAAATGGAATAAAGACACAGGAGAAAATTATTGCAGATAGGTCACACACCGAGCGTGTGAGACGTAAGATGGTGCATGATGGTGGAAATGACCACGTGTTCACATGCACCCACTGTGAACGAACATATACAGCGCGAATTGGCCTTATCAGTCACATTCTCTACCGCCATGGGTAAAGGTTATTATGCCTTTCTGAAGTACAAACTATCGTCTGTAAAACGACAGCATGGTGCCAATGGTATGGTATGATTTCTTGGCAAGATTACGCTTAGTAGATTTTAAAGATACTAGAGAGGTCAAATTGTTAAGTGATGACACAGTTGCTAGATAAAAATTACTTGATTTTCGTCGTGCATTAACTTGAGAGTCAACGTGGCTTTAGAAAAGAACGAGGGACTGCTGACATGATTTTCTCTGCAAGGCAGTATTTGCAAGAGAAATGTCAGGAACAGAACTCCGAAATGTTTTCCACTTTCATTGATCTTACAAAGGCTTTTGGTACAGTCATCAGAGAAGGACTGTGGAAGATTAATTCGAAATATGGCTGTCCACGAAAGTTTATCCAAATAGTGCGGTTGGTATGCAGGCAAGAGTTCAGGAAAATGGCGAATTGTCTGAGCCCTTTCTTGGCACCAACACTGTTCAGCCTCATTTGAGTAATAATTAGTTCTCTCAGCTATCGCATACTCATGTCAGTATTGTCTACTGACCTTACAGCAAACATGCATGTCGTTTATGAATTGTAAGATGCCTTTAAAATTACTTTAACAGGCAAACACTAGACATAGGTGCCTCGAAGTGCCTACACCGGCAACCGTCGAGGTATCAACTCGTACTAATGCAAAACAGCAACGAAGGACGAGAAATTAAACTTGCGTCCTTACCTTGAATAAAATGATAATCAACGGCAAAAGTCAAGATATCAAAACGCTACCAGAAGTTTATTCCGTAGCAGACATGTGAACATTAAACTCACGCAGACCTGTAGGTTGACCCCTATAGACAGGGTCGGCACCTACTTTACTAATCCACCGATGAGTGTCCAGTCTACTGCGCTCTGCTTGAAGCCCTGATCCACTGATTCCATTTAAGCTGTAATTCCACTCTAGGTTTTTCCGCCCGGTTACTTCACTGCCGTATCATCATCAACAGATCCCTCTCCTGATTCATAGCTGTCTCACGCTCATATCATCGCGTCCAGAGGTCACCTCACACAGATCCTTTGAAACACGTCCTTGTTCGAAAATCACAATCACAGCGTCTCCTGTTGCTGTCCAATTACGTTCTCCACATTCTCCTTGGATTCCTTTGTTGACGTCCACTTTAGTGTCTGAATGGGAAACTCCGTATATGATTTTCCACCGCCTATTCCGATGACGTCATTCTGTCTAAACGCCATGTGGCAGTATGCCCCCCTCCCTTTTAAAATGATGTAATCATTTTTTTTTTCATCAAGAGAATTAATCTGACACATAGCAGTGTAGACACAATGACTTTTATCCCGACCGCTATGTCGTAAATCTTAATCTCATCAAACGGGTAGGTAGGGGACTAGTATTATGACGTCATAATTTTAGGTGCAATCGAGGTAAATGCTCCTTAAAGAAGTCATCATAAATTCTCTGTGAAGGTGTGGCAATAATGACCGAGTGACAATATCCTTCAACGGCGTATTTCATTATGCTATATGTAGTGGTGTCTATACTTGGAAATGGCGATCGCAATACAATCGACAACCCATAATTAAGTAATAATAACTAACGATCAATGATCAAAATATAACTATACTAACATAGTATTTAATCTAACTATGTTAACTAATCAACTATTATCACAATTCATTAAATTAACTCTATATACACATACTAATATTATACAATGTTCAACTCATATCACCATACGTGTTCACCGGTTTTCCTTTAAAGTAGTTACCCCCATTCACAAAACATCCAAGTGAAAACTCGACACAGGAGGAAAGCCACACAAGTCAAAGTTCTCAAAGTTCTCCATGCCTCAACGGTTCCTCCTCACGTAAATTTCTTATCATCCTGTCAAAATCACATATTGACAGAAGTATCCAACTACTTAAACTAGCTATTTGCATTAATAATATGTAATTGTTGATCTGTGTGTGTATTGCCAGTAAATTCGGTGCTATCTAACACATTTCCAAACACTCTATGAACGAACAAATATAATAAACTAGGATTGAATAAATTGAATAAAATATTTATATTTATAGTTGATTTACAATATCGGCAAGATTATAATTGAGTTATAGATCCTACAGTTTTGTGAAGAATCATATCTCAAAGATTCAAGATTTCTAAGATAATAAATCAGAAATATAATAAATATTTACATCAAATACTCTTCATAAAATTATTAAGTTCTCTAATAACGATATAGTTACGAACAATGATCTGTAGAATAGAGAACCAACATATTTTCACACACTTAAGTGTGGAGATATGAGATAGTGTGAACACTTTGAACAAATATAGATTTATTTCTAAGAAATTTGGAATTCTAAGTAATAAGACTGTAAATGTGTCTGTAATGTATTTTTGTGTTAATATGAACCTAACACTTTCATCCCATTTTATTTTTCTTTTATTCTTCTCTTTTATTCTATTTCTTTCTCTCTTTCTTTCTTTCATACTTATGGTGTTTCCGTACTGAACGTATGTTAATATTTGTATTTTTCAACTTTGTTAAATTGAACACTGTCATAACTTTCATTCGTATATTGTCAGGGTCTTAAACTTGGCTCGCTAACCTAACAGTGTGGGACAGTACAAGTACAACGTGATTTGACGTAAGACTCAACGACACACCGTTCTATGGATTTATTCACATATCAAATACAGAACGATGATCACAACAATATATACTCGATACTTCAATACACTTACATACAGCTCACAATTCTCACTCAAGATGTCCAGACACTCGACTTTCAGTACAGATACCACACAACGCCTTTCTCTCTGCACACGTCTGTCCGAGTCGAAGTCCCAGGGCTGTCTGCCGCTAACTCGCAACTCGCCTCTCACCTCAGGTGACGTCACGAGGCATGCGTGCGTTTAGCGTCGTCCTTGCTTGACCGCTGGTCGCTTGTCAACCAGCAGTCTTGCAGGCCGGTAACCACTATTCGCCTGGCGGCGTAACGAAGCCACTGCGTCCCTACTGGGAGCTAAGTCGCCTGGCGGGCGTAACGATGTCACTGCATCAACGTCTCCTTTCTGGACTCTGACACGCTCCCCCCGGCAAATTCATGAAAGATGTCATCTTTCATGTATCATATATATACATAATGGGTTAATATTTAAACCTTGTCAGAGTCGACCCTTCTATTGTTATGTACATTTCTATCAAATGCAAATACATACACATATGCCATCGAAATATATAAAAAGTGGAAGTTGCATTCAACGACAGGTGGTGTTCAACCTTTAACACTTGTCAGGTTTCATCATCTCGATGGCTGATTACCTCAATTGCATAAGTGACCCAGTCAGATCGGTAGTTCCAGCTTCACGCATCTACCTCGCAGCAAATAGAAAAAAACGTAATAATATGGTTCTTGAAACAAAAACCATCTAGCTAGACTGAAATACGACTTTATATAAGTCGTATAAAACGCTCAAACCCTGCCCTTATTTGGTCAGTAGCTCTCGTGTTGGTCTGCAATGTCGGCAACCCTCTGCCATGCTAGTAGATGTCTACCTGTTGTGTCAATAGTCTGGCAACACTTGGCTATTTCTACACAACACATTAGAATATACATTTCAAATTATGGCCCTTTGTGTAAGGATGTAATAACAAATAAATGAAAGGGAAATAATTTTAACATTCATGAAATACAATAATTTACAATAATTATTTTATTTCTTAGTGTCATCGCTTGACGTTTCTTCATATTAACGAGAAAAAGTCGGTAATATGAATACATTAATCAAGATATGATTCTAAGATTCTTCTTCTTCTTCAGCGTTCCGAGCCATTGAGGTTCTTTGCTGCAAATACAATCCGTCTCCATTCGTCTCTCTGGTGGACCTTCTCTTGCCAGTCGTTGATTCCAAGTGCTTGTAGGTCTGTACATGTATTATCTCTCCACCGCCTTCTTGGTCTACCTCGGGGTCTACGGTCATTTATTTCCTGAGTGTAAGCGAGTTTTGTTTCCCTATTATCTTCCATTCTTTCTATATGCCCCAGCCATTGTAGTCTATTAGCCTTCATGATACCAGTGATTAGCGGGGACTTAAACAGATCATGAATGTCTTTGTTACTTCTTCTTTTCCACTCTCCACTTTGTGTATCCCTAATGGGTCCAAAGATGCGTCTTAAAATTTTGTTCTCAAAGGTTTGTAACAAGGCTTCGTCTCCTTTCGTTGTACTCCAGGTTTCAGAGCCATACAGCACAACTGGTCTGATCAGTGTTTTGTATATTGTGATTTTGGTGTTACGAGATAGCGCCTTTGATTTTAGTAGATGTTGTAGTGCATAGTATATCTTATTTCCAGAGTTGATTCTAGTTTGTATTTCTTCCCTTATGATGTTGGAGCAGTTGATTCTAAGATTACACTACATAAATAAATAAACACACAATTCGTGTATTTCATTTTATAGATTCCTACAGATTTTAGAATCGTCATAGATATTTGAACTTTTATTTGTCGTCTGCTAATTTTACTCTAAATTTCTAACTAATCCGGAAGTACACACGAACATTAAAATCAGCTGATGTTGAAACTTGTAGAACATACTTGTTCCGGTTTGATGTAGTTACGGAAAGTACCTTTCTCACAGTTCATGTGTTAGATGTTTCACAAAACCTTCTGGATTACGATTGAATGTTCATGTTAGATGTTTCACTACCGAACATTATGGATTTCGGTTCACTGCAGTGGAGTAGCTGTCAATGTTCAGTTTGCACATTCTTACTCGTCATTAAAATGGAATGATTCACAAGCAGATGCCACTGTCAACTTGGATAGTTCGCTTAAGGTAAGTTCTTGCGCGAATTTGACACTGTTATTGTTCTTGGTATATACAATTAATAAAGTTCGCTTTCTACCACACACTACACAATTATACAGGACAATCACTCCATGAACTAGTAAAATAAGAACACTATTTATAATGGGGGTAATCCCTATCACAATATTGTAGATAATGCACAGCTTTTTGTGAGTAGAAAAACAATTATTCACTCAATAATGGCTGTGTCGGTCTGAGTGTATTTGCACACACTGCACTCAGACATTGGTGCTTACTGGGTCGGTCGGACAACGGGACAAAAGATCGGCAATCGAATTGGTTCTGCCTGGAATATGTCGAACCTCAAAGCTATAATCTTGAAGCTTAAGAGACCAACGCGCTACCATATGATTTGAGGGTACTCCTGAATTTATAAACCGTAACGGGCTGCTGTCAGATTCTACGATAAAGTGACGTCCTAGAAGAAATCTGGACAATTTGGTTATACCTACCACTAAAGCTAGGGCTTCCAATTGAGGGATGGACCACGCCCGTTCTCTGGGCTTTAGTTTTCTGGATACGAAGTAAACGGGATGGAGTATGTTGTTGTACTCCTGCAACAAGACTGCTCCAATCGCCACGGAGCTAGCATCTGTACGCAATCTGAAAGGTAAACGAAGGTTGGGCAATTTGAGGATGAGATTATTCAAACTATTATCAGAAAAATATGATAGCACTTTTCGGAATGCAGTTTGTAGGCATTCATTGTTTACAATTTTATCTGGTTTGTCTTTGGTTAGTAAATTAGTAAACACTTCGGTCAGTTCAGAGAAATCAGGAATGAACTGCCTGTAATAGTTTATTAATCCCAGCAAACTTCTGACTTGTTTCTTAGTAGTCGGAAGTGAGAGTTTTAGTATCTTGGACACAATTTTATCGTCTGTCATGACAAAGCCATTGGATATTTTGTACCCCAAGAAAGTTATTTCCTGGTAGGCTATGTCTACTTTTGCAGGCTTTACAGTCAGTCCGTGCTGTCTAATACGTCCAAATGTCTGTTCTAACGTCTTAATGTACTCTGTCATTGTCTCTGTGTGAACACAGATGTCGTCTATATAGCAAATTATGTTAGGAATGTCTACAAGAAGCAGTCGTGTCATACGTACGAAGGTGGCAGGGGCATTGACTAGTCCAAATGGAAGTTTGCACCATTCGTACAGTCCCCAAGGTGTGGCAAATGCTGTCAGATGTCTGCTCTGTTCGTCTACTGCTATTTGCCAATATCCTTTAGTCATATCTAGCGTCGTAAAGAACCTAGCGTCTGTCAGTTCTGTCAGAAGATCGTCAGTGTTTGCCATTGGCTCCAAATCTAGAACAGTTATTTTATTTAGCTTCCTATAGTCAATGCACAGTCTTATTGTATTATCTTTTTTTCGTACAATCACCATTGGAGATGAGAAGTCTGACTGGGATCGTCTTATGATGTTGTTTTTCTCTATTTTGATGATTTCCTGGTGTAAATGTTCTTTGTAATGTAATGGAATGGTGTATGGTCTGCATTTTATGGGTGTGTTTGATGTGAGTGTGATGTGATGCTGTACTAATTCTGTTTGTCCTGGGTTGTTGGAAAAGATGGTGTTGTATTGCTGTGTAAGCTGTTTGCAACTGTCTGTCTCTGCTTGAGTCAACTTTGGGTTGATTTTGATCTCCTTCAAGCAGTTTGTCGTGTCTAATGCAGGCGTTGGAATCTCGTCACTAGCATCGTCGTCTTCGTGATCTATTATCACTGTACAAGCTGTCGTATCGTCTTGTTCGTTTTCTCTGTTGTGGTATGGTCTTAGCATATTTATGTGAAATATTTTATGTTTGTCTTTTATGAGGATTTCGTAGTCTACAAGAGAAATCTGTCTCGTCACTTTAAAAGGGCCCTGCCAAGAATCAGTCAGTAGGTGTCTGTCACTAGGTAGTAGAAGAAGAACGTCCTGTCCAGGTGTCAAAGTTATCGTCCTGTTTCCTTTGTCAGCATACTGTCTATAAGTAGCACCAGATAGTTTTAGTGCATTCTTTGCAATAACACAAGATTTGATGATTCTTTCACGCAATGATGTGACATATACGTATGATGATATGGGTTTAAGTACTGGAGTAGAATCAGTTAACATTTGGTGATAAATGGTCAATGGGCCGCGTGGTTTGGCACCATAGATAAGTTCAAAAGGAGAGAAACCGGTACTAGAATGAGGTACCTCGCGATAAGATATACATCCCAGTTATTGGGGTGCTCTTGCGTTACTTTGGCAAGCATGTGCTTTAGATCCCCGTTAAATTTTTCCACAATTCCACTACTGTGAGGATGGTAAGGGGAATTGAAACACTGTTTTACTCCCAACATTTTGGTGAAAGCTTGGGTAGATGCGGCAATAAACTGAGTGCCCCTATCAGATTGGATAGTATCTGGAAAACCTATCCTAGAAAAAATATGGAAGAAAACTTCCATTATATCATTGGCAGTAATGTTCTTTAGCGGAATCGCTTCTGGCCAGCGACTACATTGATCAATGTCAGTTAGAATATATTTATTCCCTTTAGTTGTTGTATGATTAAGAGGGCCCACTATGTCAACAGATAGTTTTTCAAAAGGTCGACTGGCTAAGTCAGTAACTTGTAACTTTGCCTGTGGGATTTTTCCTTTTTTTACCAGTTTCTGGCAGGTGTCACAACTTCTGCAATATTCTTTAATGTCATTGCAAAATTTTGGCCAATGGAACTGTGTCAATAACCTTGATCTGGTCTTAACGTATGCCATGTGCCCTGCAAGAGGTATATCATGAGCAAGATGTAAGGCTTGCTTGCGATAATTTCTTGACAAAACAGTTTGCTCTGTTGTATTGTCACCTTTGGTGTAATACCTGGTGAGTATATCATTTTTCATAGCAAAATGCCATTTTGCATTCTTTGTTACCTTTGGCTTTTGGCCGATCAGATTAAAGTATTTTGATAATGAAGGATCAGCTTTTTGAGCTGTTACAAATGTTTCCTTCATGGTGTTAGTAGGTAGTGATTCTGGGCTAAGCAGTTGTATAGCCTCAGTTTGCTTACTTTCATCTTGCACTCTAGCAGTAGATCTCGTTACTACGTTCACACATTCAATGATATCAGATGATGATGGAACAATGTTATCAATGATGTCATGAGAACTTAGTGCTACATTAGCTACATTGACAATGCAATCAATAGGTGGTGTGACATTTTCAATGACATTGGATGGTGATGTCATGGTATCATCAATACATAGAGATGTTATGTCATGAGGTTTATCAATTACCTCTGGTAAATTTCCAATAATTACATCACACACTGGGTTTGTTAATGCAGCGACCTTTACTTTCCCAGTGAGGAAAGGTGTTTCAATATCTGCCCAAGCTAATGGGTATCTCTCAATATTGCCTGAGAATGTTCTGCATGTTACGTGCCTGCCTGTATAGTCTGTAGGCCTTATGAACGTTCTCTTTAGACCAATAAGTGAACTCCCTGTGTCACGAAGGACTGTAGCTGACTTGCCATTTACATATCCTTGATGGATGATTATCTTGCCTTTCGAGTCTACTACCAAATTAGCTTCTTCATTGGCAATAGGGATGGTGTGACCGCATGCTAAAATACCATCTTCATAGAAGGTGTTACAAACAGCGCATTTATTTGCGCTAAATATGTCAAAAGCCTGTGCTGAGTTCACAGGGTGTTTCTCTGGCTGTTCTTCGTCTGACGACGAACCATCAAGCACGGCGACATTTGCTTTGTTGTACATTTGTTTACCTTTACAATCTACTCGATGGTGTCCGTGCGCCTTACAGAGGAAACATTTACGTAGAGTTCTGAAAGATGTACGTTCACTATTTAGTCTGTTTACCATGTTTCGCAGGTAAGTCTGATAATCTGGGTTTTTATCGCACATTTCACCCGGATGATGTGACACTTTACAGTGAATACAATGCTTAAACTTCTCAGAGGTAGGCCTTTGAGGTTTCTGCCTACTGTAGGGTTTGTCATAGCTAGCCGCTGCTACAAAGTTAATGTCAGTAGCTTCAGTGGCAAAACAATGTTTGTTGGCTGTGTAGTACGCCGAACCCCGTCTTTCAATCTCATCCACACTAGTGCATTCATTCTCTAACAAGAATTTAGAAAATGCTGAAGGAATAGATGATACAATTTTGTCTCTAATGATCAGATCTTCTAATTTCTGATAATTTTTATCAATTTTAGCTGCTGAAGTCCATTTGGTGAATATATCTCGGACTAAGCAGAGGTAATCAGAGAACGTTTGAGTCGGTTTTGAGCTCAACTTACTGAATTGTTCTCTGTAACCTGCCTCGTCTAACATAAAATGTGCCATAATCTTAGATTTCAGATAATGGTAATCTTTTCTGAGGTCTTTGGGGATGGTTTCAATGACTTTAAGAGGTTCCCCTGACAAACTCCTCATGTAAACGATATTCCATTCAGACAGTGGAACTTGGTAATGTTCCATTAAAGTTTCAAAATTTTGGGTAAAGGCTGCGATGCAGTCACCCGAGGTATAATTACGTACAATACCTTGATATTTCTTGTACTGGTTTTCTTTCTCCAGTCTCTCAGATTTCTTAGACTCTTTGTTAATGGCAGTCTCAGTGTCAAGTTGTTTTATTTTCAACTGTAACTCCAGTTCTTCTCTCTTACTCTGAGCTGCTATTTCTGCCTTCTTAAGTTCACTATCTCTTTCAATACTTTTTCTTTCAAAACTCTTTCAATACTTAATCCATACCGACTATATGCCACCATAATTCATTTACTGGTATAATTGTTCATTATAATTGCTCACTATATATGTGTGTGCGTGTGGGAGCGAGAGAGAGAGAGAGTGGGTGTCAGAGAGAGGGAGAGAGTGAATGCGCGTGTGCATGCGTGTGTGTGGAGAGAGTGATTGAGCGAGAAATGGTGGGGGAATGTGTCAGTGCATGCATTCGTACGTGTATGTGTGAGAGTGAGTGAGGGAGTGTGTGCGTGCGTGCATGCGTTCATGTGTACGTGTATGTGTGAGAGAGTGCGATTGATAGAGTGAGTGTGTGTGTGTAGGATTGTGTGTTAGAGAGTGAGACAGTGGGAGAGTTGATGTGTTAGTGTGTGTGTGTGTGTGTGTGTGTGTGTGTGTGTGAGCGCGCGCATGCGTGTGAGTGTGTGTATATGAAAGAATACAGAGAGAGAGAGAGAGAGAGAGAGAGAGAGAGAGCTGAGCAGATGCATGTCATGTAACACGCATGTTATGTAACACGCGAATCCATATGTTTGTGTATTCTCATCTGTCATATTATAAGTTAAATACCATTTGATTTTATCATGTATAATCTAAACTTATGTTCATTTCTGTAGTTTGAGTGAGAGAGTGAGTGAGTGTGAGACAGAATGAGTGAACGTGAGAGTGAATGAGTGAGCGTGAGAGTGAATGAGTGAGCATGAGAGTAAATGAGTGAGCGTGAGAGTGAATGAGTGAGCGGGAGAGTGAATGATTGAGCGTGAGAGTGAATGAGTGAGCGGGAGAGTGAATGAGTGAGAGTGAATGAGTGAGCGGGGGAGTGAATGAGTGAGAGTGAACGAGTGAGCGTGAGGGTGAATGAGTGAGCGGGAGAGTGAATGAGTGAGCGTGAGAGCGAATGAGTGAGCGGGAGAGTGAATGAGTGAGAGTGTCTGTGTGTGTGAGTGAATGAGTGAGCGTGAGAGTGAATGAGTGAGCGTGAGAGTGAATGAGTGAGCAGGAGAGTGAATGAGTGAGCGGGAGAGTGAATGAGTGAGCGGGAGAGTGAATGAGTGAGCGGGAGAGTGAATGAGTGAGCGGGAGAGTGAATGAGTGAGTGTGAGAGTGAATGAGTGAGAGTGAATGAGTGAGAGTGAATGAGTGAGCGTGAGAAGGAATGAGTGAGCGTGAGAGTGAATGAGTGAGCGTGAGAGTGAATCAGTGAGCGGGAGAGTGAATGAGTGAGCGTGAGAGTGAATGAGTGAGCGTGAGAGTAAATGTGTGAGAGTGAATGAGTGAGCGGCAGAGTGAATGATTGAACGGGACAGTGAATGAGTTAGCGTGAGAGTGAATGAGTGAGCGTGAGAGTGAATGAGCGAGAGTGAATGATTGAACGGGAGAGTGAATGAGTGAGCGGGAGAGTGAATGAGTGAGCGGGAGAGTGAATGAGTGAGCGTGAGAGTGAATGAGTGAGTGTGAGAGTGAATGAGTGAGAGTGAATGAGTGAGAGTGAATGAGTGAGCGTGAGAGTGAATCAGTGAGCGGGAGAGTGAATGAGTGAGCGTGAGAGTGAATGAGTGAGCGTGAGAGTAAATGTGTGAGAGTGAATGAGTGAGCGGCAGAGTGAATGATTGAACGGGACAGTGAATGAGTTAGCGTGAGAGTGAATGAGTGAGCGTGAGAGTGAATGAGCGAGAGTGAATGATTGAACGGGAGAGTGAATGAGTGAGCGGGAGAGTGAATGAGTGAGCGGGAGAGTGAATGAGTGAGCGGGAGAGACAGAATGAGTGAGCGTGAGAGTGAATGAGTGAGCGGGAGAGTGAATGAGTGAGCGGGAGAGTAAATGAGTGAGCGGGAGAATGAAAGAGTGAGCGGGAGAGTGAATGAGTGAGCGTGAGAGTGAATGAGTGAGCGTGAGAGTGAATGAGTGAGCTGGAGAGTGAATGAGTGAGCGGGAGAGTGAATGAGTGAGCGTGAGAGCGAATGAGTGAGCGTGAGAGTGAATGAGTGAGCGGGAGAGTGAATTAGTGAGAGTGAGAGTGAATGAGAGAGAAAGAGAGAGAGTGTGTGTGTGTGTGTGTGAGCGTACGCATGCGTGTGAGTGTGTGTATATGAAAGAATACAGAGAGAGTGAGAGAGAGAGAGAGAGAGAGAGAGAGAGAGAGAGCTCAGCAGATGCATGTCATGTAACACGCATGTTATGTAACACGCGAATCCATATGTTTGTGTATTCTCATCTGTCATATTATCAGTTAAATACCATTTTATTTTATCATGTATAATCTAAACTTATGTTCATTACTGTAGTTTGAGTGAGAGAGTGAGTGGGTGTAAATGAGAGACAGAATGAGTGAGCGTGAGAGTGAATGAGTGAGTGTGAGAGTGAATGAGTGAGCGTGAAAGTGAATGAGTGAGCGTGAAAGTGAATGAGTGAGCGTGAGAGTGAATGAGTGAGCGGGAGAGTGAATGAGTGAGAGTGAATGAGTGAGCGGGAGAGTGAATGAGTGAGCGTGAGAGTGAATGAGTGAGCGTGAGGGTGAATGAGTGAGCGGGAGAGTGAATGAGTGAGCGTGAGAGCGAATGAGTGAGAGTGTCTGTGTGTGGGAGTGAATGAGTGTGAGTGAATGAGGGAGAGTGAATCAGTGAGCGGGAGAGTGAATGAGTGAGCGTGAGAGTGAATTAGTGAGCGTGAGAGTGAATGAGTGAGCGGGAGAGTGAATGAGTGAGCGGAAGAGTGAATGAGTGAGCGGGAGAGTGAATTAGTGAGAGTGAATGAGTGAGCGGGAGAGTGAATGATTGAGCAGGAGAGTGAATGAGTGAGCGTGAGAGTGAATGAGTGAGCGTGAGAGTGAATGAGTGAGCGTGAGAGTGATTGAGTGAGCGTGAGAGTGAATGAGTGAGAGTGAATGAGTGAGCGTGAGAAGGAATGAGTGAGCGTGAGAGTGAATCAGTGAGCGTGAGAGTGAATCAGTGAGCGGGAGAGTGAATGATTGAGCGTGGGAGTGAATGAGTGAGCGTGAGAGTGAATGAGTGAGCGGCCGAGTGAATGAGTGAGCGGGACAGTGAATGAGTGAGTGTGAGAGTGAATGAGTGAGAGTGAATGAGTGAGCGGGAGCGTGAATGATTGAACGGGAGAGTGAATGAGTGAGCGGGAGAGTGAATGAGTGAACGGGAGAGTGAATGAGTGAGCGGGAGAGACAGAATGAGTGAGCGTGAGAGTGAATGAGTGAGCGGGAGAGTGAATGAGTGAGCGGGAGAGTGAATGAGTGAGCGGGAGAGTGAATGAGTGAGCGGGAGAGTGTATGAGTGAACGGGAGAGTGAATGAGTGAGCGGGAGAGTGAATGAGTGAGAGTGTGTGTGTGTCAGTGAATGAGTGAGAGTGAGAGTGAATGAGAGAGAGAGAGACTGTGTGTGTGGTGTGTGGTGTGTGTGTGAGTGAATGAGTGAGAGTGAGAGAGAGAGTGTGTGTGGTGTGTGTGTGTGTGTGTGTGTGGGACGCGCTGGCATCACTACTTTTACGTCACATACTTTTTATGTACACATTTTTCTCCATGTTTAGCCTTGTTTATGTTTACAACATTCATTTCACAATGTTTATTTTTCTTCCTATGTAAATGTATAATGCTCTTGATGAACGAAAGACGAGTGATTGGAAGGGCCGAATGTAAGACGGGCCTGCGCGCCCAATTTGTGACCCTAATAAAGTTGATTTGATTTGATTTTGATTTATCTATCTCAGCCTTTTTCAGTGCACTATCTAGTTCAGCTTGCTTTAAAGCTGTTTCTGCCTCTACTTGCTTGGCAGCCATCTCTACTTCTGCTTGTTTTAAAGCTGTTTCTGCCTCTACTTGCTTGGCAGCCATCTCTGCCTGCTTTAATGCTCTTTCAGCCGCTCTTTCATCGCGTTCAGCAGTTTTCTCCTGTACTAGTAGGTATTCAGAGTATTTATTCTCACTCCATTTTGTCAATTCATCACCTGTCAAATGTAATTTTATCCCCATATCAATGAAATCAAATAATGAAGACATGATGAAAAATGTCAATGAAATACCAGCCACACAAAATATGTTATAAGTGGTTAGTAATAAACAATTTACAATTGATTTCTATTGACAACACGTGCCTCAAATTGCTTCCTTAAAGTATGGAAAAAGAAAAATATACTTAAGTGCCCTTGGTGCGGTGAAGAATGGTTGGAAATCGGGCTAGGAACTGTAGGGTCGTTACTTCGAGAACACAAATGACCTCTACGGCAAGGTTTCGGATGGTACGGAAAAACCTGCTTTATTTTGGAGGCAAATAAATTAGCATCTATTTGTTGGTGTGTGCCTGCTTGTCACTAAGTGTTGATTAGGTTTGTATGGCGTTGAATGTAGTTGTAGGTCGTAAGTTTGTCTGTCAACAAATTTTTTTCAAAACACAAGTCACTTTCTTTCCAAACTTTTTGCTTCCGACAACTCAATTCACAAAGACAATCTACAAGTATCTCAACACTCTACAACACTGATGACACATCACTTACATCAAGATGACATTCAGTAAGGACATAGACATCAAGTTTACAAGATGGCGACAAGGTCCAAATGGCGACAAGATCACAATGTCGACAAGGTCAAAACGGTGACAATGTTCACAAATCACAAATGTTTTATACGTTTACAAGAACAAACAATATGTATGCACTGTACGTTTACAAATAGTCTTGCACATGTTTAAACAATGTAGTTAATAATCAAAATGAGTCTTCCATGATCACAATACATGTACTATAAAGTTTGACAAAAATGTTACGTTCACAAACTCTAGTTTTAAATCGTTACTCACATAAACACGTTCATTTTAAAGCCGGACGAGTACCACCACGTCCACACTTGTCAGGGTCTTAAACTTGGCTCGCTAACCTAACAGTGTGGGACAGTACAAGTACAACGTGATTTGACGTAAGACTCAACGACACACCGTTCTATGGATTTATTCACATATCAAATACAGAACGATGATCACAACAATATATACTCGATACTTCAATACACTTACATACAGCTCACAAGTCTCACTCAAGATGTCCAGACACTCGACTTTCAGTACAGATACCACACAACGCCTTTCTCTCTGCACACGTCTGTCCGAGTCGAAGTCCCAGGGCTGTCTGCCGCTAACTCGCAACTCGCCTCTCACCTCAGGTGACGTCACGAGGCATGCGTGCGTTTAGCGTCGTCCTTGCTTGACCGCTGGTCGCTTGTCAGCCAGCAGTCTTGCAGGCCGGTAACCACTATTCGCCTGGCGGCGTAACGAAGCCACTGCGTCCCTACTGGGAGCTAAGTCGCCTGGCGGGCGTAACGATGTCACTGCATCAACGTCTCCTTTCTGGACTCTGACATATATATAACGACAATACAGTATATTTGATTAATTTGTAGCAGAAACAAGCCAAGCAAATAAAGTATGCATTAATTAATGTATTGTAATTTTGTTTGTTATCATTGACTTGTGTGTAAATTTTCTTGAGTGATTGAATGACTGTATTTTTATTCGCAATATCATTAATATATGCCTTTGTTTGTGAGACTGTGTTTGTGACAATGGATGTAACCTGAGATAGGTCAATTCAAGCCAACTCAACATGTTTGTCATAAATATGGTTACAACATCCCATTTAATCTGTTGTTTGTAACTATTGTGTTTAACTTTTGTTCTATTTTTGTGTGCCACACTGTTGTTATTACCAGTCAGTTGAACTTTTAATGAATGTGTAATTCCTTCTTCTTGTGATATATAGGTTTGTGTTGTTGTGAGTATCCCATCAGGTTTGCGTTCTATAGTTTGAGCGTAATCTTTGACATCAGCGATGTTACCAATTATCAACCCAGCACATGGGTTTGGTAGTACTGCTGCGCACACTCGACCTTTATAGTATGGGCATTTTATGTTGACCCATGCAGTTTTGTACATTTCTATTGTACCCCCAAATGTCCTGCACTCAATACTTTTACCTGTATAATCACTTTCTCTTATGAGTTTGTGATTAACACCTCTAATATCGGACCCTGTGTCTCTAAAACAGGTTGTTGGTAAACCATTCACCAACGCTTGGTGTATCGTCAGAGTACCTTGACGAGTGTATGCTGCATTTGCTTCGTGAATATGTCTCTTATTGGCTGATGTAAGGTCATCATTACTATTATGACCTTCTTTACTAGTTTTGTTATTGTATGACTCTATAATGGCTGCGTGTGTGTCCTCTAAATCATCTGAATCGCTACTACAACTAGACAACACATATGCGATACTCGCTTCCTTCCAGGAATTTCTCATTGGACAAGACCTGCTTGTGTGTCCATATGCCCTACATGAGAAACATTTAATGCTTCTTTTAAAAGAGTCATACTTATTTCTCTTCTTCGCCGTAATATCTTTTAGATATGCGGAATAACCTGGATGTTTATCACACATCTCTAAATTTCCATGCGATAATCTACAATATTGGCATTTGCACTTGTAAATGTTTCGTTAGACTTGTGTTCGATAGTTACTTTCTGAACGTAATCTCTGGCGTTTGGTTCTTTCACTACTGTAGCACATACTTTACTTGTGTGATAACTTTCTTTTATTTCATACATTTGTCTTATACGCTCCTTCCACATTGCTTCCTTTGCAAGATTCTCATTTTCAAGTGCGAGTCGTTTTTGCTTGATTTCTGTCTCTGCGGTTATCTGTCTTGCCTTTAACTCTTTTCTCATTTCAGATATCTTTTCACGTTGCAAAGTTAATTCTTTTTCTTTAGACTCTATTCGTTCGCGTTGCAGGGCTATTTCTTTTTCTCTAGCCTTTATTCGTTCTTGTCGTTCACGCGTAGCTTGAAGTTGCTTTGCCTCCCTTTCAGATGCCATTTTTTCTTGTTGTTCCATTCTTTCCCGTGCAGCTTGAGCTCTAAATTCCTGTATGACCCAATTTCTAAGGTCTGCTCCAGCCAATCCATTCTTCTCACCCAACTCCGTGAGATATTGTAGTGTAGACATCTTGTCCTACCTGACGTGTGTAGTGTATCCGTGTACAGTCAATCAGTGTCCAAACGTTACCGTTGTCCGTAGATGTCGACGTAATGAGTTAATGTTTGTATCGTCGTTTCTTCCTTAATATAGCGTCGTGGACAGTTTGTTTCAAATGGTGCGCGTATAATGTGTAGTTTTGACGATAAAGAATGCGATATTCTGTGAAGAAACTTCGTGTCCGTTGATTCTATGCCAGTGAGGTGTCAGTCTAATATAGTGAACTGGCGCCGTGAGACAACCGAAATGCTGCTTCGGCAACTGGAAATAGTCAGCAACAATGTGTCCGTGACGACTGAAATGTCGTTAGTAAATCCTTGTTCACTTGGTATGGCAGCGCAACATGTACAAAATAAAATTCCTGCGTCTAGTATCCTATACCGGCATCATAATACAAGGTTGAAATAGTGAAGGTTGAGTGCGGGAATATTGTGGGCAGTGTCAGTGAGGAAAAATGTCCTGACAGGGTTATGTGGAGGGACACCAAGGTTTTTTTCGAAGTAGTATGTTCGTTTTCCACAGATTACCTCCGAAATTTACCGGTGACCCATGCTCCTCAAGGTTGTCATATTCGGTATAACATATTTATCTCTGATTGCAGTGTAACTTGCTGCCTGCTCTTGTATACTACTTTGCTCTGTCCCCAAATTCTGATAGGACAATTCGTATATACTGTCTTCTGTTTCGGAGTTCCTCGATACTGTGGGGTATGTAACAATTCAACCCACAAATCGTTATTAATGTATTACTTCAGCAATGAAGTTGTGAGAATAAACAATTAATAACTCCTGAGCAGTTTCAAACGATCAGTTGCATTCATTTCTTGTAAGTACCGCACGTTATTGTGAAATGTCAATCTGTTAATAGTTTAATGTGACAGCACAGTGTTTATTACGAGCTCACTGCCTACTACGATTGCCATAAGTATCTTCCATGTCGACTATATAGTCAAATTACTCATATGGCCTGTATCTGCTGTCTATCTTCTTTTCCAAGGTAACATCAAAGCTATAAGTGTCACACATTCGTTCTAAATATAATGTTCTTAAATATCTTACAATCTCTTATAATGTTCGTTGTTCACAAATATTTGATAGCGCTGTGTTGTGTTTAATATAGTGCCGTTTTGTGCGTATGATGCATTCTTGCTGTGTAACTATTATACTGTTATTGTCATTCTTATACGCAACGGTGTTATTACAGCACTACTTTCTCACTGTCTTGACATGTTAATTCTAGTCGAACTGGTTGTTCTTGTGAAATATCAACTTCTAACGTACTGTTGTAACTTGCAAACCTGTTTACCTATTCCTGCTCTTCTCCATTTTGTGACGTCGATCTTGTGTGTGATTCGTGTAGAATCTTCAACTTACTTGAAATACTTCCTGATCTTCACCATTTTTGTGACGTGGAGTATTCGTGCGTTCTTTCTTTCTGTGTGTGATTCGTGTAGTACGGTGCAACTCAAGATGTCGGCGTGCAAATTTTTCTACGCTCAGCTGACTGAATCTGGCAGGAATTTTCGTGTTGACAATTTTTTTTTATGCAGCGAGTCCAGTGACGACCCCCATATGCCTCGAAGTGCCTACACCGGCAACCGTCGAGGTATCAACTCGTACTAATGCAAAACAGCAACGAAGGACGAGAAATTAAACTTGCGTCCTTACCTTGAATACAATGATAATCAACGGCAAAAGTCAAGATATCAAAACGCTACCAGAAGTTTATTCCGTAGCAGACATGTGAACATTAAACTCACGCAGACCTGTAGGTTGACCCCTATAGACGGGGTCGGCACCTACTTTACTAATCCACCGATGAGTGTCCAGTCTACTGCGCTCTGCTTGACGCCCTGATCCACTGATTCCATTTAAGCTGTAATTCCACTCTAGGTTTTTCCGCCCGGTTACTTCACTGCCGTATCATCATCAACAGATCCCTCTCCTGATTCATAGCTGTCTCACGCTCATATCATCGCGTCCAGAGGTCACCTCACACAGATCCTTTGAAACACGTCCTTGTTCGAAAATCACAATCACAGCGTCTCCTGTTGCTGTCCAATTACGTTCTCCACATTCTCCTTGGATTCCTTTGTTGACGTCCACTTTAGTGTCTGAATGGGAAACTCCGTATATGATTTTCCACCGCCTATTCCGATGACGTCATTCTGTCTAAACGCCATGTGGCAATAGGCTCGTTTTAGGACTTTTTGAGTTCAACATGCAGGAGATACAATATGAGTATAAATACAGCCAAAACCGAAGTAATGCGAGTTAGCAGATCGCCGGGCCCACTAAGTATACAGATAAAATAGCACAACTCTGAAACAAGTTAAAGAATTCAAATATCTTGGAAGCATGATCACAGAAGATGGCAGATTAGACAGAGAAATTGAAATCAGATGTCAAAAAGCTAGTGCACATACATATCAACTAACACCCTTACTGAAACATCCAAATATACCCATGCCTGCAAAACGACAGATAATAAACAGCATATTCACACCAATCCTTTGCTACCAATCTCAGACCTGGACTTTATCCAAATTACACCTTCGCAAAATCAACACCTGCGAAATGAGATGCCTGAGGAGAGCTGCCAACTTAACAATCCGAGACCGAGTAAGAAATGCTATTATCAGACAGACTGTGGGATCAACACCTTGTGCCACATATATTGAAAGGCAGAAGATCAAGTGGTTTGGCCATGTCGTTAGAATGCAACACCAGCAACTACCATCACTGGCCTTACATCAAAGATCATCTGCGACGAGACCACGAGGACGTCCAAGAAGAAAATGGATTGACGACATCAAAGACTTGTACGACCACACGGAATGACACTATCCAGTGCCGCCCACCGGGCGCTGGAACGCAAATTATTCCTCCCCACGACGCTTGACGGCAGAAGTGGAAGATGATGATGATGATGAACAACAGTCCACAGAGACGTCGCCTTACACCTATGCATTCAGAAGCCTGTTTGAAGCTAAGGTGACCAAATACACACCTGACAATGAACACTTAATCAAGGAGAAGAAAGGAAAAGGATCCAATTAATTGATTAATGACTCAGTTCAATTATAATTAATTAAGATTCATATTAAAGTTTTAATTTTCTTCCTCTTTTATCCTACTGTTTTAGCCGTAAAGCATCGCAGTTTAATAACCGGTTATATATTTGATTTTTAAAAATGGTTTTGTTTTTCAATCTGCTGATTTTCTTCAAAACACGATATGCAAATGGAAATTATAAATTTTACAAAGCATAATATTTTTATTTGTATGTTAAAGTAATGACTAATATACATAGAATAGAATAGCTATTTAATGTATCGGAAACATGTTAACAGGTTCACATTAATTTGTTTCAATGGTTTTTGTACATAAAAATAACCGGTCTCCGTGGTGAAGAGCTAACGGACGCAATTCGTAATCCCGCATACCCGATTCGAAACACAGCGGTGCTGGTTGATTCGAAAAAGGTATAGGTGCCGGTCGTTCAGAAAGCAATGGCAAACTACTGAACGTAAAAACTGCCCACGAATCACAAACAGCCAAAGTGCTGGGGTTGAAGGACATGCAACTAGATTTTTAATTTTTTACATAAAAATATTGTGGGCCTAGGATGGCATGCTAAGTGACTTTGCTAGATTACTACAAAACGACAACAATATATTCATCTGTGTATATTACAGCATAATTTTTTTTTTTATTATTACAGTTTAAAATATTTTTAACCTTAAGATTTGTCATTCCACTGCACTGCATTATTCTCATGACTCCATGCAAAGAGTGATATGTCTAAAGCGTATCTGTTCTTGTTCGGTTGTTCTCTTATCATCATATAAGTTTCAGCTTAAGCAAAGGCATACGTAAACTATGCAGACTGAAGCTCTGATATGTACATCTAATGAGATATATTTTACAAGACGATTTAACTGGTAAAATAACAATTCTGTTGTTTGCTCTGACATATTAACAGTTTAATGTTAATTGGCCGGTTCCACTGCGAAGAGGTTGCGGACGCGGTTAGTGATCCCGCATACCCGCATTCGAAACAGCTGAGAGCGATTTGCCAGCAGACCGCGATGCGTTGTTGTTTTTTTTTTTTTTTACGAAATGGCATGGGTGCCTGTCGTTATGAAAGCAATGCAAACTACTGAACGTAAAGTAAACTTGCCAAGACATCACAACAACAAAAAATGCTGGTGTTGACTGCGACGTCCTGTAAAAGATATATATAAAAGGTATCCCCCTGACAACCATTCCAGAGCGAACCCCGTGGAAAGATGACCATGGAATATCGCTACAAATCCAGTCAAAAGTGAGAGGGATATTTGACAAGGAAGAACAGAACAGTGTACAGCGCAGAACAGCCACTCTCAGCTTCCTTGATGACGAATACCCACAGGACCTATGGATCCGAGTTTACACAGATGGGTCAGCACAAAATGCTGTTCGAAATGGAGGAGCGGGAGTGTACATAGAATACCCAAATAATACTAGAGACACGGCCAGAATTCCAACAGGAAAGTACTGCCATAACTATGATGCTGAAATTGAGGCAATCAAGGTAGCCACAGAGAAATTACAAAATACCAGCCATGGTACACAACCTGTGGTGATATTGACAGATGCAAAATCCGTAATAGAGGCGCTCCTGTCTGGGAAATTGCCAGTTCTGAGGACACTACTTTCTGAACTTAGCAGTCAGCGTAAGATCACCAAACAGTGGATACGATCCCACTGTGGAGTCCCCGGAAACGACAGATCTGATCGATTGGCTAAGGAAGGAGCAAAAGAAGAACAACCTGATGTGCCTATTACATACCACCAAAAGAAAAGAATGATCAAATCAGTCAGAAGGCCACCAAACCTTACTCAAGACGACTACCACGTTATGGACAGACCAGAACAGGTCATTCTTCTGCGCCTCAGAGCAGGACACAATAGATTACGCACCCACATGTATACAAAAATCAAGATTGGTGACTCAGCCATGTGCACATGTGGTTTGGCGTCGCAGACAGCAGAGCACATACTCCAGGATTGCCAAAACTACAACATATCCAGGCGAACCTTCTGGCCTAGAGAGACAACAGTGGAGGATAAACTCTATGGACCGCTGAATGAACTAACAAAGACTGTTGAATTCATACAAGAGACAACATTGCAGTTATAAGCATATTTCAGGCGAACGAAAGAAGAAGAAGAATATGCGACTAACTTTTTAAATGTGAATTGTAAGGAAAAAAAAGTCAAGCATGCTAGCAACTATGCTAGCAACTATGCTAGCAACTATGCCACCATGGCTCCAATTGTTATATATACCTAAATAGAAAGTTGTTAACCATTTCAAGTTTACAAAAGTATACATGACTATACGGCTGTAAATAACAAGAGAAATATACTGGTCAATTTTCATGAAATACAGGAGATTCGAAAATGAAAATGGCATTATATAATCATATATACAGATAACTCTGATCGACATCTTCTGTATATCATGAACACTGACCATGTCGTTTGGATATATATATATACTAGCTGACCCGGCCCGGCTTCGCCCAGGCCTTGGTGGGGAGCATCTCATTTAATTCATATAAGTAGTCATATAAACCGGCTCCGTGGCCGAGGGGTTAGCAGCTTTC